>CM050199.1:7745000-7750000 GCA_027475355.1 Coilia nasus
CAGTATGACGGAGCGTGTAAAGACTTTCTGTAGAGATCCAAGGCACCCCCGTACAACACAGACACACTGACACTCTGAGGATGAGGAGGAGGAAGAAAGTCCCCCTCGTGTGTGTGTGTGTGTGCGTGTGTGTGTGTGCGTGCGTGTGTATGTGTGTGTGAGAGTGAGTGTCACACACTTTTCACCTAATGAGAACAGTTGGTGTGGTAATTAGTCAGTGTTGACTCGAGCGTGTGCATAATTCAGTCCTCTTCATTTCCCCCCTCCCTCCTCTCTCTCTTATTCATGCATCTTATTCTCTCATTCATTCGCTCTCTCATTCTTTCTACTTTCTGTCTTTTCTCTCATTCTCTCTCTCTTCTTTTCATTCCTTTTTTATTTCAAAAGCTCACTTTGTCTCGTATGCCTTTGTGAAACCTGTTTCACACTCCCTCTGTTCTTTCCCCTCTCTTAATGCAGCCCTCTCGGGCAGAAGGGCTAACATGCCAGAGGGTGGCTTTAGGTGTAACCTCCTAACAACCTGCTCCTGAACACATGGTGCAGAACGTGTGAAGAGGCCATGCGTAGCTATAACCAGGTTCTGCTTATTGCAGGAGAGCCATCTTACAAGTTGTGTTCTTCTGACGAATGCATGTGTGTATATATGGGAGGGTTCTGGGAAAAATGGGAATTCTAGGAGCAAAATATTTTAGAAAAATAAGGAATAGAAGAGAAAAGAGAGAGTGACTGATAACCAGTGTACAGTTGTGGTCATAAGTTTACATACCCTGGCAGAATTGATGATTTGTTGACCATTTTTCAGAGAATATGAATGATAACACAAAAACTTTTTTTTTTACTCACAGTTAGTGTTTGGCTGAAGCCATTCATTGTCAAATACTGCCAGAAAACCAGGGGCTAAAGTAGGGAGAGACAATCAGCAGAGTAACAAGCCGCAGGTGCGGTGGCTGGTAGAGGGAGTGCCAGAGGGTGTGGCTGGTGATTGCGAACAGCTGTGGTGGAAAAGTACCCAGACTGAAGAAACAGCGAGCAGGCTTATGACAAATACCTGTGTTTACTTTTTCTTAAATCATAATAACAACAGAAACTACCCAAATGATTCTCTGAAAAATGGTTAAGAAATCATCAATTCTGCCCGGGTATGTAAACGTATGAGCATAACTGTATGTACAGTGACAACATACATCATCTTTACGGTAGAAGCGTTCCATCTTTTGCTCAGGTGTGATCCTGATATATAAAGCTAAATGAATATACACAGTTGATTTCTAGGACACTGAAAATTGTGTTCCAGACTTACCAGTGTGAGTACTTACCACATGAGTACAAGTACTTCCTGTTGTTTTCGCCGAGTGTCAGTGGGCAGTAATCTGGTGATGTAATCTGAGAGACGTTTTTTCCCACCCCCAACTAGAAGCATCACTAGTACTCCAAAATCCAAGCGCTTGCTGGAGATGTCAAGGTTCGTTTACTGTTGCTAAGTTACATTTGGTCCTCCATTTTTTTACCGTTGATATTTAAACCTCAACTGTCCATGAGTCACTGTAGCTAAGCAACGACCTATTGTAGAAAAAGACACGTTCCAAAAGTTGAATAGATTTTAACTTTGAGCGTTTCACCTTTTTTAGAAGCCGTGCTATTTTTCCAGTGAAGCGCAGACAGAAAAAGCAGAAAACACTTAGCTGACGCTCTTATCCACAGCGACTTACATATATTTACAGGGTTTCAGTTACAGTCCCTGGTCGCAGTTACAGTCCATGCCTTCCTTGCAACGGTTAACCGGCAGCCGTCAAGGTGCAGTCAGACAGCAGGTTTATTTTATTACACCTCAAATAAATAGACGCAGAGTCGTGCTTGTTGTGGCTTAGCCAAGGTGCTGCTCATACTGTGCTGGTTAGCATACAAACTAACCCTGCCTCTCTATCTCTCATTCTCCTCTCTCTTTCACACACTCACTCACTTTCTCCTCTCTCCTTCACACAATAACTTACTTTCTTCTCTGTCTTTCACACACACACACACACACACACACACACACACACACACACACACACACACACACACACACACACACACACACACAGCTTAGCACAGCGTAGCACAGCACAGCATGTACAACATAGCAGAGCCAAATTAACACCCACACAGAGTCTTTTTGTCATTCAGCAGTTGCTGTGATGCAGAGTCACCTACAATGACCTAACCACACATACATTCTCTCTGGAGCTACTGGGCTAGAAGGACTTTGCTTTGGGGGGCCATGGTGATAGACACAAAGATAAGATTTTGGTGTTTGGTGTTCCTATGGAAAACTCTGATCAATGGCCATGAGAGCAAGAAACACAGAAAGAGAGACTTTTTTGACTTTTGAAAAACATTTTGTTACAAGATCATAAAAACCAATAAGAATACATCTTCAAAAAACCTTCTAAAAAACATTTAGATGAATAAATACCAAGAATAAAACTGGGGAACCTTGGGGAAAGATACACAAATGCCTAAAAGAGAAAAAATCTCTCTCTCTCTCTACACGTCAACCCCTCTCTCTCTCTCTCTCCCTCTCTCTCCCTCTCCCCCCCCCCCCCCCCCCCCCCCCCCCCCCCCTCTCTCTCTCTCTCTCTCTCTCAAGCACAAGGCCTGTGTGTGCTCCTCTCGCAAGCCAGTGCTTACTGATGAAGATATCATCATGTCACCATCGTTGTGGGCTAATGGCAGTCTAATTGCGCTTTGGTAAATACCCCACTGCATGGATGAATAATAATCACGCCTTAGACAGGAAAAGAGAGAGAGGATAGGGAGAGAGGGAGGCAGGAAAGGATGGAGGGAGGGAGGGAGGGAGGGATGGAGGGAGGGAGGGCGGGGAAAAAAGGATGTAAATAAATAAACAAAAGCTCAAGATGATAGCAATTACTGCTGTAGGGGTGGCTGTGCTCCCTCATGCTGTTAGTATGCACACCAGCGCCCAGCTGAGATGGCCAGCCTAGGAGAGCAGAAGAGAAGGAGAGGAGGAGAGGAGGAGGAGAGGAGAGGAGAAAAGAAGAAGGGGGAGGTGGGGGAGGAAACTCTCAGAAAATGAGAGGAGGCTGTTCAGTGCGGGTCAAAAACAAGTGTGACCTCCTCTTCAGCCATGCAGAATAAGAGACAGAGAGAAGGGAGGGAGGCACTGAGTGTGTGTGTGTGTGTGTGTGTGTGTGTGTGTGTGTGTGTGTGTGTGTGTGTGTCAGTTGTTTTTGTGTGTATTCATGCGAGTTTGTGTATCTCTGTGGGCGTGTTTGTCCGTTTGTGTGTGTGTGTGTGTGTGTGTGTGTGTGTGTGTGTGTGTGTGTGTGTGTGTGTGTGTGTGTGTGAGAGAGGGAGAGAGAGAGAGAGAGAGAGAGAGAGAGAGAGAGAGGAATAAACAGGGAGATAGAGAGAGCTGTGAGAATGTTTAGATATTTACTTACAGAAAAACTTTATTTTTTCTTTATCATCAAGGCTTTCACAGAGTAAGATGTCATTGCATTTTTATTATTCATTTTGGAGTGGTCCCTGGTATTATTGAGTGCCCTGTGAGGTAGTTTTGGTAAAAAAAACATTTAGTGCTCCCATTTCAGGCTGTTCTAGTTTGATGGAGGAGATGGAGCGAGGAGAATGGCAGGTTCTGGGCTATGCTCTATACATAGTGATGTTACTCAAAGCTCATTCAGTCATAGCACACCAAATAGAAGATCTAAATGTTCTAAACAAAATCACATACTTACCTACTTCTTGCTAGGTGAATGTGTGCTGTAACGAGACTCCTCCGGTAATCATAACTATGGCATGCCTTTTTCTAATTTGCGAACTTACGTCACTTCGTTTGTCCTTTTCTTATTCACTCGTTTTTTCAGTCTATTTTCTTTCATTGGCTAATGGAGGCAATTGTGGTAGAAGAAAATTTTCATGCACAGCATGCATATGCAATTTGGAGTGACCTATAACATTTCAATGGCAATAGGTGTCAGTTCTTTTTTTTTTAAATCTCAGGCTCTTTTGCCTGATGTGTCGTGCTTTTAAACATCAAACACATACCTGCAATTTAAATGTGTTGTTCAGTGATATTTAAGTACACAATTACTTCAACCATCAGATGACATTATTTGTTAGTTCATCTGTAATCTCAGGCTGTTTTACCAGATGCCACATTCTTTTAGACATCAAACCATCCATCTGCCTCTTCAATGTGTTATTTAGTGGTATTTAATCAATGAAAATGGGGTCCATCTTGTTCCAAGTGTGTCTGCGTGGCGCCCTTATTATGTAATGTCAGATCGCATCCCTCTCCTCCTCCCTGTCTTTAATATGCTAATGTGCCGTGCCTTCCCAGAGGCCATCACGGTAAACCATCCGTGGTACCCCCCGGGGGCCCACACCATTACTGCAGTCGCCATGGACACAGAGGGTACACGTCAACCCCTCTCTCTCTCTGTCTCTCTCTCTCTGTCGCTGTCTCTCTCGCTCTCTCTATGTCTCTCTCTCCCTCGCTCTCTCTCTCTCTCTATGTCTCTCTGTCCCTCTCTCTCTCTCTCTCTCTCTCTCTCTGTCTCTCTCTCTCTCCCCCCTGTCTCTCCCGGAGCGAAACACAATCCGAAAGCAGACAGCCGAAGAGACCCGCGAGGAGAAAGGCTTCGTCTCCTGCTCTTTATTTTATTTTTAGCGTGAGCGTCTGGCAGCAGGCAACGTCACCTGCTGGGCTTTAGTGACGCGGCCGCGCCAAGAGCGTTACTTTAGCCAGCTTTAGCCCAACCAACAACAACGACGACGACAAACACAGGAGCGATCCGGATCCCAGTTTGGCAGGGGTCCATTTGATGTTGGGGTGGAGGGGTTGGGGTGTGGCAGGTCCTGGCCGGATTTGAGCCACACCCGCAGCGGAATCGTCCGGGGTCTGCTTAGGCTGGTGTCAGCATTGCCTGCTGATGCAGAAAAAGACACTGCAGATATGTACACGGTCTGTTGTAAGCTTGTTAGCACAAACCACC
>CM050199.1:7755000-7765000 GCA_027475355.1 Coilia nasus
ACATGTAATGTTATGTACTTACACTGTGCACACCTAACACTAACCCTTACCCTAACCATATGCTGCAGTCTAAGTACATAATATTACGTATTGTTACACACTCTGTTACACTGTACCTAAATGATGTAACACGGAAATGTATCTACTGAATACTGCAGAGAGATCACTTTGTGTGTGCGTGTGTGTGTGTGTGTGCGCGCGTGTGTGTGTGTGTGTGTGTGTGATTTGTCCTGCAAGTTAGGATCAGTGTGCAGAAACTGCAGGACTGTAGAGACAACACAGTCAATGTTTGTGTGTGTGTGTGTGTGTGTTATATGAGATTGTCATATGTGTGCTCTGTTCTGCAGATATCGATGAGTGTGCGGAGGGAAAGCACTACTGCAGGGAGAACACGGCGTGTGTGAACACCCCTGGATCCTTCATGTGTATCTGCCACGCTGGATTCATCCGCATTGATGACTACTCCTGCACAGGTAAGACTCACACACACACACACACTCACACACACACACACACACACACACACACACACACACACACACACACACACACACACACACACAGACACACACACACACATACAGTACAAACTATACAAACTGTGCCCACACAATGCGCACATCACTCATACTCACAAATTCATACACAAAACCATCTATTGGAAGTTTTTTTGTGTGTGCGTGTGTGTTTGTCTGATATAGCTAATAGTGTGTTTCACTAAGAACTACAGTATTATCTTTACAGTAACACTGGGTATGATCCATAACTGCAAACCACTGCAGGGGTAATGAATGGGAACTTTTCTACAGTAGCAGGAACCTTTGCCGCAGGCAAGCAGTTGTTCTTGAACAGTGACATTTCTCTCAGTAGTTCCCCTTTGGCCCCCATACCTCTCACCCCTCCCTTGGCTTTTTCTCCATGCCTTTTCTCCACTCTGCCATGTTTTAAAATGTCATTAGGGTGTGATGTTCCAGTTCTGTGGAGACAGCCTTTGTTGTCAGTGTAAAATGAACTTTGGCTATGTTAAAAACACAATAACACGTTGGTATGTTTGCTGTGGAGCAAAGGTATGCTAGCCTGTTGCATTCAGAATGAGCTTGCAAAGCTCACAATAGCTCCACACTTCCTTGTTAGTATAACAAGGGCCCTGACGTTTAAAACGAGGCATTGAGAACTTTATACAGTGTACAGGTCGTTTATTTAAAAGACTGTTTATACAGTCTGTCCCTTGCGATAGTTTCCCAGTCACTGCCATGTTGTAACTAAGTACAAGTCAAAGTCAGTGGGCGAGCGCAGTATAACAGGAGTTGTGCAGTACCGTGAAGGCTTGCCTGAATTGTTGACTGTAGTTGGAGTGACGGTCTCCAAAATACTGCAGGGATGGGTGAACACAGAGAGTATCACGGAGAATTTGAGGAAGAGGAAGAGTGATTTCTATTTGATGGCCATCCATACTTGAACTCGCACTGGAGTACATCCTCATCAAAAATGGGTGCTACAGGGGGTGCAGTGGTTAGAGCACCCAACCATAAACGGGCATTTGCCCATGGGGACCCAGGTTCGAATCCGACCTGCGGCCATTTCCCAACCCTACCCCATCTCTCTCTCCCACTTACTTCCTGTCGCCATCCTCACTGTCCTGTCTAAACAAGGGCCAAAAAATACTTTTAAAAATATGCACACTACAGACACAGTAATCTCTCTTCTCTCCTTCAGTGTGTGGGTGGGCGTCTTCACATCAACCTGCAACCATAGCCTGCATACAAGAGGCCTGAACCATAGCCTGCATACAAGAGGCCTGAACCATAGCCTGCATACAAGAGGCCTGAACCATAGCCTGCAAACAAGAGGCCTGAACCATAGCCTGCATACAAGAGGCCTGAACCATAGCCTGTATACAAGAGGCCTGAACCATAGCCTGCATACAAGAGGCCTGAACCATAGCCTGCATACAAGAGGCCTGAACCATAGCCTGTATACAAGAGGCCTGAACCATAGCCTGCATACAAGAGGCCTGAACCATAGCCTGCATACAAGAGGCCTGAACCATAGCCTGCATACAAGAGGCCTGAACCATAGCCTGCATACAAGAGGCCTGAACCATAGCCTGCATACAAGAGGCCTGAACCATAGCCTGCATACAAGAGGCCTGAACCATAGCCTGTATACAAGAGTCTGCAACACAACCAGCTACTTGTGATGCAGGGGTGGAAAGGGGCGGAAAGGCACACACACAAGCCATTTTAACGCCTCTTCTCGTGGTCTCTCTAAAGCCGTATGAAGAAAACCTCTGCTGCGGGTGCAGGTTGCGCACACGTATTTGTTGTATGGGGCTCTTTATTCTCTTACAGACAATGACTAGTTGTCACCAACAGATGGGAAGCCTTTTCCATAAAAACAATAAAAATACTAAAGGTTGGAATGCAAGAGGCTAGCATAGTTTTACAACTCGTTATCATGTTTTAACAAACACAAAGGTCATTTTACTCCAAATTCCACACACACACAAGCACACACACACCAGTGCAAGACAGAGCAATGTAATACACTGCAAAGCTGCAGGCTTTCTGAATCAGACAACTACGCCTCATAGTTGAAGGTCGTTTCTTTAGTCTCCATCTCTCAGCATTGGCATGTGTTTTCAACACATTTATACAATTCCATTTCACTTTATTTCTGCCAGCTTCCCTTACACACAGACACAGGCACACACACACACACACACACACACACTCAAGGACGAAGCTCCCAACAAAGATACTCGATAAATTGGGCTCGGCATGCAGGCATGCCCTGTAATAAAAGTGATTTAGCCCCACATGTCTCTCACTCATCCACCCCACCCCCTACACCCCAACACACACAAACAAACACCAGGCACTCACACACAGACACACACACACACACACACACACACACAAACACCAAGCGCACACACACACACACACACAAACACACAAAAACACCAGGCATGCGCACACACACACACACACACACACACACACACACTTGAACCCCCCTCCCGCCTGTGTTAATAGCGTGCTCCGCTCTGCTTAGCTTTACAGCAGGAGGTGTCTGGAGTGATGCGAAGCTGAATTAGCGCACAAGGTAGTAGAGCTCCCTCGCTTGACGAATAGCAAACAACCTCCAAAGTAATGACTAGAGTGAAGAGCAAGCAGACGCGCTGTTGTTAATGTCTTCACCTTGGGAGAGAACACCCTCTCCGGTAAACACAGAGCGGAGACGGGGAAGCAGAGAGACACAGTGGGAGGGTTTGGTAATAATAATCGTGACAGATGAGGTGTGATGGTTTGTAGTGAACTAGTCCTCAGAAGTTGAAGTCCCTTCTTTACATTCACTTCACTTTCACATTATTATTGATAAGGTCTTCCAGAATATAACCATATGTATCACTTTTGGATAAATGCTTTCACAGTAGTTAGCTGAAAAATTAAAGCTTGCTCTCAAAAGAACCTCCTGAGCTGTCAGGTGTGTCCCCTCCCCCACACAGGTTCAAGTGGCTCCGGCCGTGTGCCACTAACTACCACATTTCCATAACAAAATGAGTGTGCACAGGGGGGACTTGGGACCAGTTGGCCCTCTTGTGGGTTTTCTAGGTAAAAAGGCCAAATGGCCCCTCTCTGGGACTTCTAGTAAAAATGTGGAGGCTAACAGATCGCCTCAGAGAGGCCTCAGACCCGAGAGCTAGAAATTGTAGATCCACTGAAAGAAAATAATTGTGGGCCCACCACAGCTATAACATAGTCCTCTGTGGGCTCTTGGGAGGCTCTGAGCCCCATGAACTGTCCTGATCTACCCACTGGTAGTCAGAATAAGGATGGCATTGAAAAGGAGATTTCTCTTGAAAAGGCGCTCTTCTCTAGCGTGGTGAACCAGCCCCTCGTACTTCATCTCAGTTTGTACTGACAGTCTGGCAGTGCTTTCATTGACATTGCTGTATTAGGTGCAATCTTTACCTGGCCAATCAGTGTTTGTGAGCGATGACATTGACTTTGTGTGCTACATTTGAATTGTGTGTAGGCAGGCTAACTGCATATGCCATGACCAGACATTAGTGATTGGGTAAAGGCAGAGTCCACACCTCCAGTAGGAAAATAATTTGTTAATACAGCACTGCCAGACTGTACAAAATGAAATGAAGTACAAGGGGCTGGTTTACCAGGGTAGCTCTTCTCTTCTTTTCTCTTCTCTTCCTCTTTTCTCACTGTTCTCTACTCCCTCTCTTTATTCTTCTCTTCCCATCTTATGTCCCCTAATCTCCTCAATCTCCTCTTTTCTCTTCTTATGTCCTTCTTATTCTTATGTCCTTCTTATTATTCTTACTCATTCCATCTCTTTTTTGTTGTTTTGTTCTTTAATGACTTCTCTGCTCTTCTCTCTGTTTAAAATTCTTCAAAATCTTTTTACCCCTTCTCCTCTTCTCTCTTTCCTTCCTCACAAGTCATTCCAAATCCTCCCTTCTCCTCTCCCCTCTCCTTCCTACAAATTTTGTTGATCATTCTGTACTGTCCTCCACTCCCCTCCCCTCCCCTCCCCTCCCCATCTCCTCCCACCTCCTCAGCGCTCCTCTCTTCTTCTCCTCTCACACTAATGTGATAAACATCACTTATCCCCTGGTGCAATTAGCATTAGCAACAGTGCCAAAAAAAAAAACATTGATGAGATCTCCAGTAACTCGTGCTCAGTTATTATTTATTTGTGTAATTACCTGCACAAGATAATGAGTGTTTTCCCACCTAGACGTGTAGGAGTCGTCGTCACATCATCTCACAAATGTGAAGCACATGTGAAGCAGGTTGTCTTACATGTCAGTTATCGAAATCCCATATTCTATTTCATACCACGCAATAATTATACAATGGACTAGAAACATTAACGTTAGGCTATGAAAAACAAAGCAGGTTAGCAGAACGTTACATAGCACATACTGGCAATGGCTATGTCTTGCTAGACTTTTAAAGATACCAATTTTATTTTCTCACGCAAACCACTATAATATTAAACATACAAACTTCCAAAACACAACAAGGTCCTTCAGCACACAGTTTTAGTGCACATTATCTGTAGACTATGTGTAGCAGTTACAAAACGAAACTTCAATACCAGAAATAACTTGCAGAATCTTACTTCATTACACTAGGGCTGGTAGTAAATATGTAATTTGTCATCATTTTATCTGAAAGCTGTTTCCCAAGCTTTGGGCATTACCTCACAGCCCTCTGTTCACTCATGCATGTCTGTATATCTTCGGCTAGTCACTCTGTGCAAACGCAATTCTTCTCCTTAAAACTTCAAAAACCCTCCTCTCCCTCGTAACTGGTGTTGGTCTGCCATCTGACTTCATTTAAAGTTGTTATATGAGTTTGGTAAAACTGTTTGTCATCTTGATTGATTTAATTTTAAACGTGTACGTCGGGTGCACATGTATGGATATTTGTACCGTGTGAACATAGATCGATTCTCTCGAGGAGGCAAAGGCAGGCTGGCTTCCCTTCATACTGTGCTGGCCAATCACAGATGGGTAGTATAACTAATCTGATTGGTTGATCGTTCGGTTTTTTTCACCCTTACCTAGTGATAGGGATGCCAATTCAGGCTGGCTTCCACTTGGATACGACAGTGTAATACACTGTTTCACCACACAGCCTAATGGTCTACATCTGGGAGTTGGGGGGCGCCATTTCACTCATAGCAAAATGCTGAGTGAGAAAACGGGAGATGGATGACTGAAGCGAGAAGAAGGAGCAGAACCGGTACATTAATAGGCCGGTTGTTTCAATTAAAATGCCCGCTATTGTCGGACAAAATAGGGGAAGCATGGCTTCCCTTGGCCTCCGGGAGAAACGCCACTGTTTGCAAGATATATATTATGGCACATGTGATTCAGCAAAAAACATCTCCAAAGCACCTCCCTCTGTGCGGCAGTAATGAGGGTTTTCTCCTCTTCTGCCTGCTGCGATGAAAAGAGTCTTCTCAAAGAAACCCAAAAATAGGCTTCACTTAAGATAGGAACTTGGTGGGCTGAGTTTCAGAGAGCAGCCCTTAGCCTTGTATGAAATTGAACTGGCCAGGCTGTGCTAATTTGTGAGGAAAAAGAAGCAGCTTTTCAAGGTGAAAAATTGTTTTCAAGAAACCCCATGAATCTAGAATATGGAAAAGTCACAAATGGCAGCCAAGAAACACTTTGGAGAATGAGTTTTTGTTTTGGGTTTGTCTTGGTTGCTTATCAAGTCATTCCAGAATCATACAGCTCAAATGTGGGCAGCTTTGCAGGGCTAGACTTTATAGAGAGTCAGAACTGGGTGTCTGCCAGACATTGTAACAAGAATATGGACCATTCCAGTTGAAAGTTCTTCATGGAAGCCAATGAAAATTATATATAAATCCATGAGTAATTAGGAATGCATTTAATTCACTGGAGAGGTCTTTAATTGATTCCCACTTTGCATAATGTACAATGTGGCCATAGTTGTTTTGGGTTTATTCTTTTTTTAAATGTTTCCAGTGATGTTGCTTTGATAACCGAAGGTTTTTATTTCTCAGCTGTTGATGGCCGACCTGATTATGAGGGTGTCCATTTTTCATTTGCATAATAGCACAGAAAATGAAAGTGCACATGGACTGACATTTCTGTTAGCCAAATTTTCAGAAATGCGCTGAAAATCTGTTAATGGGTTGGATGGCAACCCAGCAAACAGCAGAGGCCTGTGCTGGTGTGATAGGATGAACATACACACACATATACATGCACAAACACGGGCACACACACACACATACACACACACACACACACACACACACACACACACACACACACACACACACACACACACACACACACACACACACACACACACACACTCAGATGTGTGCACATACAACCACACACATGCAAACATGCATGCACATATGCACACACACACACACACACACACACATATATCCACACGCACAGATATGCACACACACTCACAATGTGTGTGTGTGTGTGCCAGTCAGTGGCGTAGGCACGTAAGGGCAACAGTGGGCCGGGTCCACTATGATTGACGGCTGGCCCACCCTATCGGAGGTGTCCAACTTCATTGACAGCTGGCTCGCTGGAGGTGTATTTTTAACGTGAAATTCAATGAACAGCTGGCTAAAAATGTAACACAAAACTAAACACTTTGAATTAAATATAATGTTACACCTATTTCCAAAAATTATATTTTTGTCAGTGTTCTTTTCTCTATATCATTTTGATTGGGTAATGCCCGCGTTTTTGATAAGCGCCAAGAAGCCAACGTTGCTATGCCAACAATCGGAAGTTATCGCTGACCTGACAGAGAATGCTAGTTTAGCTGCGCTACAGAAAATGTCTAAACAGACATCGCTGTCCTCTTTCTTTAATAAGCCAAAGCGATCAAAATTAGAAGACACCGATGTGGATAATGATAATGCCGTCATTATCGTAAACAAGTTATCAAGTTCGACCTCCGCTACACCAGATGCAACGAGCTCCACTCTCCCCACGACTCCTGCCTCTCAGCCCAGCAGCCCCCCTGCAGACCTGTCCGCCCTCCTGGAACCGGCTACCCAGCCCGATCTGAAAGAGTTCCCACGGACTGTGATAAACGGAAAGGCCAGGTCTTTTTCGGCAAAATGGTATAAAGAATTTCGTTTTCTAGAGTACAGTATTTCTAAAGATGCGGTATTCTGCAAGGCCTGTCGCCATTTCCCTCCAGAGATGCAGGACCGTGGTTTAGCACTAAACGGATACAGAGATTGGAAGCACCTTCGACAAGCATGCGAAAGACACAATGCCTGTAAGTACCATCTGAACGCTGTTGAGAAGCTACGTGGCTTTCGTATTAGTCAGACTTCTGGGAGTGTGGTTAGCCAGATGAATCGTGACATGGACAGTTTGGTTAACAAGAACCGGGAACATATCAAGGTTGTGCTTGATGTCCTACTGTTTTGCGCAAAGCAAAACATACCCCTGCGCGGCCATAGGGAGACAGATGAAGCTGTTAACAGGGGAAACGTGATTGAATTGTTTAAATTTGTTTCTCAATTTGACCCCCAAATCGAACAGAGATTGGCCCAAATTCCTAAAAACGCCACAATGTTGAGCCCGGAGGTGCAGAATGACTTACTGGAGGCTGCAGCAACGCTGCTTTTACGCAATATTAAAAGTGAAATAAACAACAACAGTGCGTTTTATGCTATAATCGCCGATGAATACAAAGACCAAGCAAAACGTGAGCTTCTGGCCGTCTGTATTCGTTACATTCACAACGGAATAATTACAGAGCGAGCGGTTGGTTTTGTTGCTATAGAAGACATGAGTGCTACAGCCATATCGCGCAAAATACTTGAGGTGATCGAGCCACTGCAGCTTGACCCATCCCTTTGTGTTGGCTTTAGTTTTGACGGGGCTGCTGTCATGTCAGGAAACAAAGGGGGGGTGCAGGCAATTCTGAAGGAAACATTCCCTCGCGCAGTATACATTCATTGCAACTCTCATCGTCTCAATCTGGTTCTCGCCACTGTGTCAAAATCATCCGTACACGTTTCCACATTCTTTGAAACACTGAATAGTCTCCACTCCTTTATGACAGGCAGTAGCAGGCACGCCAGATTTCTGGAAATGCAAAAAGAGCTTAACCCCACGCGTCAATCCCTTGAGCTGGAGCGCTCCACCGACGTGCGCTGGAGTTCCAAGTCTGGGTCAGTTAAAAAAGTGCTTACTTTATTGGATGCTGTTTTGGAGGTCCTTTCAGAATATGGCGATAGTGCTAATAGCCAGACAAGACTTGAGGCACAGTCTCTTGCACATCAGATAGAGACAAAGAAATTTATTTTTCTGTTGGTCACGTTCGCAAAGCTCTTTGACATTACTGACTTCGCCACCAAAGGATTGCAGAGCCCTACGCTAAGCATCGTGGACTGCATCGATCTAATTGAATCTGTCAAAGAATCATTCATCGGTCTTCGGGATCACTCACAGCCCCAGAATGAATTCGGCAAAGTTCTAAGCCTTACCGATGATCTGACGAAAAAACATGAAATTACGCTTTGGGATGTCACCACTGGCAGAGCGCGACGCGTGCCTGCGAGGATCAGCGAGTCAATTGTGATGTCCGCTATTGGCAACCGGCAAGCTGTTCGGAACGACGAGGATCTCAAACTGCTGTGGGACGAAATACTGGACCGTCAACTGGCCGAACTGGCTAGTCGGTTTCAGGATGACCAGTATGGGATCATGAAAGCAGCAGCAGCCTGCCGTCCACCTACAGGAACGTTTGAAAAGGCCTTGCTCCATCCACCTTGTCAGCATTACGGGATCGTCATTGGAGATGCTGAACTCTCTGTGTTCGCCCAACAGATCAAGAGGAAGGTTACGGCAGGAATTACATTTCCCTCTCTGATGGAGGTGTTGGACAGCTGCCCACAGGATATTTTTCCTGGTGTCAACGCGCTCTTAAGGGTTATATTGACACTTGCCACCACCTCGTGTACAGCAGAGCGCATCTTCTCAACTACAGGGAGGATACACACAAGACTCCGATCCTCCATGGGTACATCTCGTCTATGCCACTTGACCCTCCTCTGTCATGAGCGAGAATTAACAGAGAGACTGGACCCCGACGAAATACTCAAGATCTTCTGTGAAAAGCCCAGGCGTCTGCGCTTTGTGTAGACAGGTATGCTCATTACTTTCCCACAATAGCCAAATTAATCATGTTTAATGTTCACCAATTACTTCTGAATCAGGCTGGTGATGCACTTCTCTCAATCTCTCTCTCTCTCTCTCTCTCTCTCTCTCTCTCTCTCTCTCTCCCTCTCTCTCCAATTTAGTGATCGTCAGAACGGACTTCGCTCCTGTCCAGGCTCTTCTCTCCCATATGCACAAACGTGCGCCAGTGCAGATTGAATCACGTTCTAGTTCTTCTTAAACGAAACAAGAAATTAATAGTACAATCAGTAACGTTCAAAA
>CM050199.1:7772500-7777500 GCA_027475355.1 Coilia nasus
GCTTGCATGCATGTGTGTATAAGGTGGGTGCACATATGTCCTTGTGTTTCTATATGTGGGTGTGTAAAAATGTTTTTTTTTTTTTTTTTATAGATAAGTGTTAGCGAGCGAGAGACAGCGTATTTGTTGATGTATGTTTGTGTGTGTACATACCATAATGTGTGTATGTTTGTGTGTGCGAGTATCTATACGTATATGTATCTTTGATTGTGTGTGTGAATACCATTGTGTGCCTGTGCATATACTGTATATATCTATGTGTGTTTGTGTGTGTACCAGGAATGGAAATTCACACCAGCCACCAGTCAATTGTGGACACAAAGCAGGAATTTACTATTGAGTGGCTAGTGAATTTTATCATTTATTTGTCAGTGGCTGGTAAAAGTTCACATTTTGCTAGTTCATTTCCACCCCTGGTGTGTAAATAGCATTATATGTGTGTATGTTCATGTCTGTGTGTGTGTGTGTGTGTGTGTGTGTATGTGTGTGTGTGTGTGTGTGTGTGTGTGTGTGTGTGTGTGTGTGTGTGTGTGTGTGTGTGTGTATGTGTGTGTAATGGCTCCCTTCTCTCTGGCCTTTAGAGCACAATGAGTGTGCGAGCGGTCAGCACAGCTGTGATAAGAATGCCCTCTGCTTCAAGACCGTGTGTGTGTGTGTGTGTGTGTGTTTGTGTGTGTAATGGCTCCCATCTCTCTGGTCTTTAGAGCACGATGAGTGTGTGAGCGGTCAGCACGGCTGTGATGAGAACGCCCTCTGCTTCAACACCGTGGGTGGACACAGCTGCTCCTGCAAACCCGGCTACCACGGAAACGGCACAGTCTGCAAGCGTGAGTCCTCCACCCCCCCCGCCCGCTGTCTGTCCCACAATCCCCTTCTGGCCTCCCACGACACAGTCTGCCACGTCTGCCACGTCCTCTGCATAGACACACACAGGCTATCCCATGAAGGGACATCATTTTTACGTAACTCTAATGAGTGTGTGTGAAACCGCATCATCCCAAAGCGATGAAAAAGTATGAGCTAGTTTACATGAGGTGAGAAAGAAGGAGTTTCATCTCTGAATATTTAGACTCTTGTGTGAATGTGTGTGTGTGTGTCTTTGTGCGCATTTACTGTATGTGTTTATTTGAAGAGTTCAGATGAAAAGTCTTGTTTAATTTGTTTTAATAATAATTTCTAGGTAATCTCTATCAAACTGTAATTTGAATAATATTATCAAGTAAAAACAAATCAAACCAAAACAATCCAACTGGAGATAGATGATAAAGTTTATTAAAATTATATATTTTTGTAAATTCATCGCAAATAGACTTGGAGGCTTGGAACTTCATTTGCTTGTGTGTGTGTGTGTGTGTGTGTGTGTGTGTGTGTGTGTGTGTGTGTGTGTGTACGGTATGTATTATTGTGTGGATGTGTGTGTGTGTGTGTGTGTACGTATGTTTGTTTGTTTGTCAGTGTGTGTGCCTTTATGCCTGCATGTGTGTGTGTGTAAGTGTGTGTGTGTGTGTTTGTGTACTGCATGTGTATATGTGTGTTAATAACAGTAACAGTGTGTTTCCCTACAGTCCTCTGTGTGTGTTCTGAGATAGATGTGTGTGTGTGTCTGTGTGTGTTTTCTCATTAGAGTTGATGAGGTGTGTTCAGAGTTAAGAGTTTTCCAGGTGTTGAAGTAAATAATCTGGCACGGCTCATTTGTTTTACTTTGTCTCCAAAGCTGCACTTAGGATGGTGTGTGTGTATGTGTGTGTGGGTGTGTGTGTGAGAGAGAGAGTGAGAGAAAGAGAGAGAGAGAGCATGCATCTGTGCATTTGTGTGTGTGTGTGTGTGAGAGAGAGTTCATGCATCTGTGCATTTGTATGTGTGTGTGTGTGTGTGTACCGTATCCGTATATGTGCTAGCGCGAGTACAGGTGTGTGTTCTGTGTGTGTCCCTACAGCACTGTGTGACGGCCTGTGTCAGAACGGAGGCTCCTGTGTCTCCCCTGACACCTGCGTCTGCCAGCAGGGCTTCACCGGGAAGAGGTGTGAGACAGGTAAGGGCCACCTCTGACACACACACACACTCGCACACACACACACACACACACACACACACATACAGACTCACTCACTAATGTACACTCATTCATATATATACACTAATGTGCATGCACGCACACGCATTCATATATACATACTACAGTAACATGCACACAGGCGCATGCACAAACAGCCCCCCCCCCCCCACACACACACACTCATTCAAAATCCTGGAAAAGTCATGGAAATTGAAAATGTAATTTTCGCTCTGTTATGTTATCATTAAGCCTTTAGAGTCGACAGTAAATGCATTAACAGTATTTTGAATGTTAAACATTTCATATTTAGCCCTAAAAATATGCACAATTTTACACACTTAAGGTGCCGTGAAGTCACGGAAAATTTACTTTAGGTCATGAAAAAGTAATGGAAAAGTTTCAACATTTTGTCAGTGAAATAAAGTGGGAACCCGATCAGAGATCGAAATGTCAGGAAATTGGTGTAAGGTATGGCTGTGAGACTTTGGAGTTACACATACACACATTCTCCACAGGGTGAATACAAACTAAGGCAAATAGTCATAGAAACCTACACACAAAAAAGCTATAAGTTTACTGTTATATTACAGAGATATGGGTGTCCTTTAATAATATTCGAATGCATACCGCTTACACTTGACCATACATTACTCTCATATATTTCTTGTGAATTTTGTTTCTATTATTTGTGGTTGCATGTTTTTATTACATGTGTCATATCACGCAAAGGCTTTTGGATATGCTTCATCTATATGCTATATCTATGACAGTAACTCTTTAAGTTTGTGTTGTAGTTGGTGAACATCACAGGAGGAGATTGGGGTCGGGATGATAATTTAAGAGAGCGTGAGGGGACGTCAGTGTGTGTTGTGTTGTCATTGACTAAGGGAGAGAGAGCGGTAGGGAGAGTGTGTATGTGTGTGTGCTTTACATATGTGGAGAATAGTTCATATAAGGTAGAGGTGTGTGTGTGTGTGTGTGTGTGTGCGCGCGTGTGTGTGTGTGCGCGTGCATGCATTTTTGTTTGTGGGCATGGGTGGTTAAAGTTAGCTAAAGGTTGGTGTACGTGTATACATGTGTCTGTATCTCTGTGTGTACTTGTGTGTGTGTATGTGTGTGTAAGTGTGTGAGTGTGTATGTGTGTAAGGGTTTGTTTGCAGCTAAAAGGTGCCCACCAGACCACCCTGCATTCATGATGAGAACACACAGTGCCTGTGTGAGCAGCAGGAGATCTCCTCCTGCTACAACACCCACCTACTCTGCCTCTCACTGACGAGTGTAGGAGGAGAGAGCGAGAGAGAGAGAGAAAGAGAGAGAGAGAGAGAGAGAGAGAGAGAGAGAGAGAGAGAGAGAGAGAGAGAGAGAGAGAGAGAGAGAGAGAGAGAGAGAGAGAGAGAGAGAACAGCAGCAGGAGAGGGGGAGATGTGGCAGAAACGAGGGAGAGAGGGAAAGAGAGAGGGAGGGGAGGAGAGCAGGTTGACGAGAAGAGGATGAGAAAAAGAGATAGAACGAGAGAAAAGACAGATGGAAAAAGAGGAGAAGGGTAAGAAAGAAGGAGGGATGAGTGGGCGGGAAGAGGAGTGTTGATAGAGGAAAGACAGAGTGAAATAGAGAGGACTGAACTTGAGATTAAAGGGCTGTTCACAGCAGGAATGATAATTGTAGCAATAACTATATCGTGTGACTTTAGTTCAAACTTCAGTGGATGGCAGAGTTCACACCTCAGTTATAACGACAACAGGGCTGAACAATATTGCTGGAATCACTTTCAGAGCATTTTGCTGAATGATAAAAACACAGCAGTGATTTTCATTACTATATACATGCTATACTAAAACAAGTTCAGGCGAGCAATATTATAATTTATGATGCCTATACTGTAACATATAAATATTGATTAAAATGCAGTAATAATGAAATAATACATACAGTACATGTATTAAAACAGTGTGTGGGAGGAGTATTTTAAGGCTTAAACTATAAAATAAAATGTTTTCTATATGGTCTCATCGTGGAGTGTTCTGGAACGTAACCACGATAGACAGGTGATCACTGCATATCTGTTAAAAGCTACAGGGCATCATGCTCATCATGCTGTATGACTCACTTACATGTAGCATTTGGGCATGCAGATATTGTTCCTCTCTGTGGATGCTGTTACAGTTGTTGGTGTGAACAGGCGTGGACGTCATACAGACAGTTTCCCAGAGGAGGGTGAGGGTGGCGTCTACATGTGTGAAACCACAGGCTTCAGAGAGGAAATGTCCTGAGTTTGCTAGCTCTGGCTGCGCTCGTAAAACAGCTGATTTCACTGATTAGCTGAGCCATGTGGCATGGCAACAACCAGTATTTAAAGTATTAAAGTATTATATCCATTTAAAGGTAGTATAAGACACACTGCTGAAATAAATAGTGTGTGGTCACAGAGACAGACAGACAGTTTGGCAGACAAATGCATACATACATACACACACACGCATGCATACAGGGGCGCAACTAGCAAGTGCCATGGTCATTCAAAATGGATACGATCATTGAAGGATATTTTCGACGTGGTTTCACACAAAGTGAGATTCGGACGCTATTAGATGAAGAGCATGGCATTGAAATAAGCCTCCGCACTTTACAGAGAACTTTGGCAAGAAACCAGCTCTGGCGCAGGCGTAATAAAACGGATGTTGTCAAGGTGGCAGAGTTCATCCATCAGCAGCTACAGATGTCGGGTCAACAACACGGCTACAGATGGATGCATCAGAAATGCTGGATTGCTGGCATAATTACAGACAGAGAAACTGTCCGTCTCTTATTAAGAGTCATGGATGGGGTAGTTGTACACAATGGTGTATGCCACAATCACTCCGTTTTAATGTATTACAATCAAAGCAAATGCAGTGTATAATCCACACCGAGTTCTTGAATCACGAACAAAACAGACTGTAACCTA
>CM050199.1:7792500-7800000 GCA_027475355.1 Coilia nasus
TTTCTTAATAAGGCCGTGTCTTTGTGTGTTTCGCACGTAGCTGTGTGCTCACACACTCATCCATTAAAAGCCAAACTGGATGAAGTGTGTTTTGATCGGCCTCGATAGAGGCCTTGACTTGAGGCAGCTACGTATACTCTTTTCTGGGTAGTGTCTTACCTTTAAACCCTGCCTCTCGCTCAGAATTCACTTGTGCTGTCCTTAGTTAACCAAGTTTCCGAGGGGAAAAATACGCTGCTAAATTGCAGAGCGCACAAGAAAGGGGCGTAGAAGGAGTTTATGAAAGCCTGTACATCATAACCAGGAAGGTTCTGGAAAACATGTTTATCACAAGGTGTGTAGGCTGATTTTGTGGGGGTTTTGTATAACACGTAGGCTTTTCACCCACTATTGTTAGTGTTTATCAGCTGTCTGACATTTCTCCACATTTCACACATATACACACATATACATGCACACATACACACACACTCACAGCATACATACATAAACACACAAACACACACTGTCATACACGCACCCAGTTACTTGTTCATACACACACACACACACACACACACACACACACACACACACACACCACTGATTCGGCTGTCCTTGAGTGCTTCCAATAGAACCTCTTCCTGTGAACATTTTCATAAAGACTTGGCTGTTAGGATTTCTCTTAATGAGCTCGTTTCTTTGTGTATTTTATACGTAGCCGTGTGCTCACCCACTCATCCATTAAAAGCCAAACTTGATGAAGTGTGTTTTGATCGGCCTCGATAGAGGCCTTGACTTGAGGCAGCTACGTATACTCTTTTCTGGGTAGTGTCTGACCTTTAAACCCTGCCTCTCCCTCAGAATTCACTTCTGCTGTCCTTAGTTAACCAGGTTTCTGAGCAGAGAAAATACGCTGCTAAATTGCAGAGCGCACAAGGAAGTGGGTAGGAGATGTTTATGAAAGCCTGTACATCATTCAAAGTAAACATGTTTACCACCAGGTGTGTAGGCTGAGTTTGTGTTTGTGATATTTATATTTTCGTATAGCACGTAGGCTTTTCCCCCTCTATTGTTAGTGTTTATCAGCTGTCTGACATTTCTCCATATTTCACACATATACGTGCACACATACACACACACTCACAGCATACATACATAAACACACAAACACACACTGTCATACACGCACCCAGTTACTTGTTCATATACACACACACACACACACACACACACACACACACACACACACACACACACACACACCACTGATTTGGCTGTCCTTGAGTGCTTCCAATAGAGCCTCTTCCTGTGAACATTTTCATTACGAGTCGACTGTTAGGGTTCCTCTCTGCAAAACAGCTCCCATTAATAAGGTCGTTTCTTTGTCTGTTTTACACGTACTGTAGCCGTGCGCTCACACACTCATCCATTAAAAGCCAAACTGGATGAAGTGTGTTTTGATCGGCCTCGATAAAGGCCTTGACTTGAGGCAGCTACGTATACTCTTTTCTGGGTAGTGTCTTACCTTTAAACCCTGCCTCTCACTCAGAATTCACTTGTGCTGTCCTTAGTTAACCAAGTTTCTAAACAGAGAAAATACGCTGCTAAATTGCAGAGCGCACAAGAAAGGGGCGTAGAAGGAGTTTATGAAAGCCTGTACATCATAACCAGGAAGGTTCTGGAAAACATGTTTATCACAAGGTGTGTAGGCTGATTTTGTGGGGGGTTTTTGTATAACACGTAGGCTTTTCACCCACTATTGTTAGTGTTTATCAGCTGTCTGACATTTCTCCATATTTCACACATATACACACATGCATGCACACACACACACACTCTCACACAAATACACACACACACACACACACTCACATATGGCATAAGCACACAAACACACACTCTCATACAGGCACCCCGTTACATGTTCACACACACACACACACACACACACACACACACACACACACACACACACACACACACACACACATACATGAGTCATTCTATGGAAGGGGTTTGTTTCGAGAAAGATAGAGACAGACAGAAAGAGAGAGAGACAGAGAAGTGTGTGTGTGAGGAGAGGTGCTGTTCTCATGCAGTACAAATGGCATTTCCTCTCCAGAATTCTGCTGTGAATCTGCAGTCCCACTGCCTCTCCACCACACACACACACACACACACACACACATACACAAACTCACTTACACACACACACACACACACCGTCCTACAACTTCCTCGGGTAGAGTTTGTGCTGAATTTACTTTGACAGACGAGTAGGTGCTCTCCTCTGCAAAAGGGAATAATTGTGTCGTCCCACAGACACAAAAACCAGATTTAAACTGCCATTTTTGTCCAGGCATTCTTGGGGTTTTATTTAAAGACACAGAGGTCGACACAGATAAAAAAAAATTGCATGTCTAGACATCCAGCAGACACTGGACCAGAATACTGAAATGTTTTATTGAGAAATACTGGCTAATGAGCTAGCCTCTGCTGTAACATTGGTGAGTTTTGCAACTTATGCAGTAAAGGATCAATACACTTCTGTCTGTCTGTCTGTCTGTCTGTCTGTCTGTCTGTCTGTCTGTCTGTCTGTCTGTCTGTCTGTCTGTCTGTCAGTCAGTCTCTCCATCCATCCATCCATCCATCCATCCATCCATCCATCCATCCATCCATTCATCCATCTTTATGTTGGGTAGGGTGGTGTGGTAGTTTGTGTTGTTAGAGTGCACTGTGTGTGTGTGTGTGTGTGTGTAATGATAATATTCTGTAAATTGCATTCCCACTAAAACAGAAAAATGGGAACCAAATCAGATAGATGCTGCTAAACAAGTATTTAAATAATAATAATGTCATTTTTAATTCTGCTCTGCTTCATGATTTGAATGAATGACCCTTGTATTTTCTCATTTGTAGTAGACATTTAATGACTGCCGTTTATGGAAAATTGCTACAATATTAAACCAGCCTTGAGTTTTCTTTCCATTTCTTCTTTGAGGTGTCAGGTTTACTCATTTTTGTGTGAGCACATTAATGGCTTTGATCCAGCTGAGCATCTCAAAGTCGTCAGTTAATTAATGTTTTGATCAAAAAAGGCGCTCTTGCCCAAAAGGCTGAGCTGTGTTTTGCAGTGCGAGAAACGCAATTTTAGCACCACATGCTATGAGGCTGATGAGATCTGAGCGATCAGATAATTTGAAGGCTTGTTAATTAGCTGATAATGCAGTCTGGTAATGAATAGGAGGGGCGGAACTAACTGTGTTTCTGTGTCTTTCTACCTCTCTGTGTTTCATGGTGTGTGTGTGTGTGTGTGTGTGTGTGTGTGTGTGTGTGTGTGTCTTTCCATGCCACACAGACATTGACGAGTGTGCGAACGGCTTCGTGGAGTGCGACAGCCGAGCCACCTGCATCAACCTGCCGGGCTGGTACCACTGTGAATGCCGTGACGGCTACCATGACAACGGCATGTTCTCAGCCAATGGGGAGTCGTGTGAGGGTAAGTGGGCGTGGCTCAGACACCCCAGAACCAATGGAGTGACGGTTCTGTACCTCCAGCCTGAGGTATTTGGGTCACTGTCACAACCCAGTCCTCACAGGCCGACACCCAGACAGGGAGGACGTGTCTCCTAAATCAGGGCAACAAGCCCTTTTTATTTCTGTCTACCCCTCTCTTCTCCAACTCTATCTACATAGTCTCTCTCTGTCTCTCTCACACACACAAACACAAACCGTTTCAATGGGTCTTCAGTCTTTCACATAAACCTGTGTTCCTTGATGGCATTGGAGGATGTATGTGACATCATTCCGTCTATTCTTTTTCAGAAAGTTTAGAAAGTTTAGAAACATTCTCCCTCTGTCTGACCCTGTGACCCGCTCTCCTCTCCCCCTCTTTACCCTTCTTTCTCTCTTTCTCTCTCTCTCTCTCTCTCTTTCTCTCTCTCTCTCTCTTTTTCTTTCTCTCTCTGTCTTTCTCCCTCTTTCCCCTTTCCTATTTCCTCTGATACTTTTTCTGCCTATTTTTTCTCCTCTCTCTCGCCCTCTATCTCACTCCCTCCCCTCTTCCCTAATTTCTCTCCTTCTATCCCTCTTATCTCATCTATCGCTTCCCACCTCTCTCCCTGCCTTTCTCCCACCTCTTTCTTTCTGTCACACACTTTCTCTTCCCTCTCGCCCTTTTCTCATGCTCTCTCACCTTTCATTCCCTTCCTTGCCCTCTCTCTGCCACTCGTTTAGTCTGTCATTCTCTCTTTCTTTCTCTTATTTCTCTCGCCCCCCCTCCATCTGTACTTTATACGTGTGTTCACTCAACATTTTAAATGAGGGTTAAGCCCTCAATGATTTTTCAAGTATAAATGAATAAATAAATAATCATCTATTCCTCTCTCTATCCCTCCCTCCATCCCTCTATCCCCCCCTCTATCCTTCTCGCTCTCGCTCTCTCCATCCCTCAGACATAGACGAGTGTGAGAGTGGCAGACACAGCTGCCCCAACGACACGGTGTGCTTCAACATGGACGGCGGCTACGACTGCAGGTGCCCCCACGGCAGGAACTGCTCGGGCGACTGTAGCTATGACAACAAGGTCAAGCACAATGGACAGATCTGGGTGCTGGACAGCGACAGGTGCTCCGTCTGCTCCTGCCAGGTGGGAATGGCTCACTAGGATGGGAGACTGTCTATGTGTGTGTGGGGTGGAGGTGCAGTGTTTGAGAGTGTGTATGAGTTTAGATTAGAATAGAATAGAATAGAATAGAATAGAGAATAGAATAGAATAGAGAATAGAATAGAATAGAAGAGAATAGAATAGAATAGAATAGAATAGAATAGAATAGAATAGAGAATAGAATAGAATAGAATAGAATAGAGAATAGAATAGAATAGAGAATAGAATAGAATAGAATAGAGAATAGAATAGAGAATAGAATAGAATAGAGAATATAATATAATATAATATAATATAATATAATATAATATAATATAATATAATAGAATAGAATAGAATAGAATAGAATAGAATAGAGAATAGAATAGAATAGATTAGAATAGAATGCCTTTTATTGTCAGTATACACATGTACAATGGGATTAAAAGCAGTTCCTTCTCCAGTGCAGACATGTATGTAGAATATTTACAACATCCACTACAACATAAACAAAACATTATATATATATATTTGACTTTTGGAAAATGTGTGAAGTTCACACTACAGTGGTATTATATCATGACAGTATGGCGTTTAAGTAGAAACGTGCAATTGTGATTCCCTCATCTCAAACAGTTTATTGAAACAAAAGCCAGCAACAGTGGTGGGTATACAGCAACAAAGAATGCCAGTGTCTTAACTTCTCAATTGTTTGGTGTCATCTTGGTCTCATGATGTCAAAATGTGAACAGCATAATGAGGAAGACTGTTTAGATACCAATTCTAATTGAACAAGGAAATGTATTGGTTGATTCTTGGAGGTTTTTTTTTGGTCGATTCAGACACCTGTTGTAAATTTTGCCATTAAGCTCCTTAGTTAGACAACAGCACGATGTGCAGAAAGACATTGAACTGTTGAACGTGTGCATTCAAAAGTATAGAAGATCACATTAACTTCATCTGTAAATGTTATAGTGCATTTTAGGTACATCCTGATTTTTTGAAGCAGGACTGTAAGTGCACTCTTAAAACACATGTGTTGAAAATAACTCAACTTGTGTTGTTTTTTAACACATCTCTATGTCCAGATTGGGACAACAGAACTTTTGTTGATTTTAACACATTATGTGTGTTACCATATTCAACACAACTTTTGTGTAACTTGTGTAACAAGTTTTTGTGTTACTTTTTATGTTATATCAACACATGTTGTGTAACTGTACCTACTAGCATATGATTAGAAAAAAATACAACCAAATTAAAGATTACAAATTGACATGAATTTTATTATTCAATCACACATATCCAAGAATTGCCAATACATTAAATATATACGTAAATTAATAAAATACATAAAATGTCACCATGTAATACAATTAATAAAATACAATACCAAATTTGCAGTAAGATAAAATCTGTACACATTTGTCTCATATCATTGTGTTTTTCAGAATTAATGAAAGTCTTCATTCTGATAATGTTTCAATTAAAAAAAAGAAAAGGGAAATATACATTACAATTTGGACACTTTACAATACACTTTCAAAAGGACAGGTTTGGTTTCTAATAAAGTTCAGCTCAGCTTTTGTTCTTTTAATACATTTCTAAAAAATTAATGGTGTAATAGCTTGCAGACACATACAGTAGTATGAGCATAGACAGCACCTGAGGCCAATAACCAACTCCTACATACAGTACATTTGGGAGTGAAACATAGTGCCCCTTTAATACAATTAATACAACTGTCGGTTTAAGATTGAGATTTTCCGTTGTCATACAGTGAAGTCAAGCTTTAGTCGTCATACAGTGAAGTCAAGCTTGGGATCGTGGATCTTGACGCCAGCCAGATATGAAAAATGGAAATCTGAAAATGAGGGGGGAGATAGACCAGAATTGCTTTACATATCCACATTTCAAGATGACAAAATTTCATAAGCTCTACTTCGTGCATATTAAACACCGTTGCAGGCATTCCCAACCAATACAATCTCAATAATTCAATAACTTCTATCCATTTACCTCAGCACAAGACAACGGTTGTTAGCATAACGTCATCTTCTACAAACCAAACGCGCTAGCTAAGAATTCACTAGCAACCGAACTCCTAACCGAACTCACGAAGATAACAATCAGCATTTGTTGTCTTCATCAATGACAACCTTCTACCTGAGGTTTCACTCGCTATGAATGATAAACTTAAAACTACTGAACCAGCCAAACCTTTACTGTCAAACATGTTCGCTTGGTCGCTGCCACCAAGCTAGTTAATGTTCCTGTAGCATACTAGCTAACATCAAAACAGCATATAGCTATAGATGTCATGCTATCACTGAAAAACGTATGGATTTATATTAGTGCCTTTATAAGCAGTGTCACCGCAACTCAATAACACTTACCTTGAGTTAAAGTGACGCCTTCTAAAGGCCTGGATATACTCGCCGCGCGCAGTGGTGCGCGCGCAAAAGTGACGTCAAAATGACGTCAGTGCACATCTGGCACGGCGTTCTCAAGCGCAGGTTTGCCGTGCGCGCACCTCCGATTTTTTGTAACTTGCGCGCGGCAGCCCCATTGAAAACCATAGGCAATGGCTAGTCTGGTTTCAGCTAACTTTAGCCTAGTAACTCCCAGCCTAAACATGTATTTTCCATTGCTACAAATCAGCTAATATTACTGGAAACTCACAAGAAATACAAACACTGACTAAAAACTTTTAGGTTTTTGTTCAGTTTTATCCACAAACCAACTTAGGTGCAAACCTGCAGTTCGTTTATTAAGATAACTTTTTGCCTTATCCTATCATCATTCATAAGGTCGTATAAAGCTGAAAACACTGTAAATATACACACTGACTCAAACCTTTTCGGATTTATCCA
>CM050199.1:7812500-7820000 GCA_027475355.1 Coilia nasus
ATTGCTCTAAAAGTTGCCCCATGTAACATCACCCCGACTCCCCAGATGCCCCTGCCCAGGATGAGGTCCCGGATCCGGGTAATACTCTGGGTGGTCGAGGGTGCCGTTCCTCCAGCCACACTGTAAATATTCCCCAATAGCCCTCCTCGAAAAAAAAAGAAAAATTACAAAAAATAAAACAGTACCCAGTTTGCTCTACCGGCATGGCAGTTAACCGTGTTGATTGTTTTGCTAAATTGAGGTTATCTGTATAGAGAAGAAAAGATGCACAGGAAAAATGATGTTGATATTGTGATATTAACTCCTCTTTTGGTTTGGTTTTGACTTCCTGTTTTTGAGTTCCCTTTTTTATTTTTGTTTGTTTCTTTCTTTGTACTTTTTTGGAGATTGTTGCTATTTTGTTCGGTGGTTTGTGTATTTGCTTTGTTTTGTTTCCCGCAGGCGATGTTTAAGTTATTTGATGGCTTTGGTGTTGTGAAAATGTGAAAATAAAGACTTCCTTTTAAACTATGTTTGCATCTGTAAATCTGTGTGTCACGAAGCTGCCAACACTATCCAATGGCCTATAGCCATCATGGAAGGCTGTTGCTACAGTAACAAATGTAAATGTGTGATTTATGAGTGAGCGTCTGTGCGTCTGTGTGTGTGTGTGTGTGTGTGTATGCATGTGTGTGCGTGTGAGTACGTGTTTGTGCATACGTGGATGTGTGTGTGTGCAGGTGTGTGAGAGTGTGTGTGTGTGTGTGTGTGTACGTGCAGGCGTGTGGGTGTGTGTTTTTATGAACTGGACCACCTGCCCGTACCGTTTGTCTGTATCTTGTGGCCTTAGTGTAAAGCTCAATTTCTGTCATTGCCCCTTTTTCATCTGTTTCTGTCACTGGTCTTTCTGGCCCGGAGTTGCTGGTCTCCCTGTTGTGACGGCTAGCTCGTTCCACACCGCAAGATAAAGAGGCTCATAACAATATGGTTACAGGTTTAAACCAAACCAAGCTGGCACCGCAGCAGTGAGAACAGCATTGTTAGTGTGTGTGTGTGTGTGTGTGTGTGTGTTTTAGTATGTGTGTGGGTGTATGTATGGATATTTAAGTGTGTGTGTGTGCGCGTGTGTGTGTGTATGCGTGCCTATCTATCAACTTGGCTTTGGGACAGTGGGAAAAGCAGTGTGTGTGTGTGTGTGTGTGTGTGTGTGTGTGCGTGTGTGTTTTAGTATGTGTGTGGGTGTATGTATGCATATTTAAGTGTGTGTGTGTGTGTGGGTGCCTATCTATCAATTTGGCTTTGGGACAGTGGGAAAAGCAGTGTGTGTGTGTGTGTGTGTGTGTGCGTGTGTGTTTTTGTATGTGTATGGGTGTATGTATGCATATTTAAGTGTGTGTGTGGGTGTACGTATGTGTGTGTGTGTGTGTGTGTGTGTGTGTGTGTGTGTGTGTGTGTGTGTGTGTGTGTGTGTCTGTGCGTGTGTGTGTGTGTGTACGTGTGTGTGCGTGCGCATGTGTGTGTGAAGGAGAAAGCATTTTGACTATGTGAAAGACACAGAGGATGATTGTGCATATGTGGTAATGTGTGTGTGTGTCCATGCCAGACTTTCTATATGGTTGTACATAGAAATCATTTTAGT
Source organism: Coilia nasus (assembly GCA_027475355.1). Lineage (NCBI taxonomy): Eukaryota > Metazoa > Chordata > Actinopteri > Clupeiformes > Engraulidae > Coilia > Coilia nasus. Next base: position 7,814,119 of record CM050199.1, read on the forward strand.
GTGCTGTGTGTTGACATGCATTTATTCTGCTATGTCTGAGTCTGAGTGTGTGCATGTGTGTGTGTATATTCATGTTCTTGTGAATATGTGTATTTGCAGCAGCACTGTGTGTGTGTTTGTGTTTGTGTGTGTGTCTGTGTCAGCTAAGCACACTATCATTTTAAACTGGCCCGCCAGATGATGTTTGAACATTTCAATTCTGCCTGGAGCAGTGGGTGGGGGCTGTGTGTGTGTGTGTGTGTGTGTGTGTGTGTGTGTGTGTATGTGTGTGTGTGTGTGTGTGTGTGTTGGGCGACTGGAATTGGGAAGGTCCACTCAAACAGATGCTCCCTATCCTTTGGGAGGCTAGTGAGGGGGTGATTCATACATATATATATGTGTGCATGTGTGTGTGTGTGTGTGCGCATGTGTGTGCGTGTGTGTGTGAGAGGGAGAGAGAGAGAGAATGTGTGTGTGTGTGTGAGGGAGGAGGGTAGAATGCTGGAGAGGGGGTGATTGGCCCCATCACCTCTCCTGTTCTAATGACAGCTCCTAGGAGGGGAGGGGGATTAGTCCATAATGATCTTGCTTCATTTTCACTGCCCCCCTCCCTTCTTCTTGCCTTTAAAGAGCCCACGGGAGAAACGGGCGCGACCACCAAATGCAGAAACTGACAACATGTCATTTATAAGTTTGAATTTGTTAAATTTGATTTTATAAATAAATGCTATTTTAAAATGCTTCTAGCTTGAGACTCGTTTATGCTCGTTTATGTACAGGATTCCTTTTAAAAAAGCTGGGGTTTTAATGCAACTACCGATAGGGGGAGTAACTTATGTGATTTTGTGACTATGCCCATTTCTCCTGTAGACTCTGTATTTATGATAAGGATAATAGTGATAAAAAATCAATAACTACTAGTAATTACTATTATTAGTAGTAGTATTAGTAGAAGTACAGGTAGAAGTAGTGTTGCCATTTCATACACAGGATTAAGCTCAAAAAGTTTCCACTCAAACATACTCACAGATCAAGCAACCAAGAAGTCAATGATATCCCTGCTATATTGTCACCCTCCTTGTCCAAAAAAAAAAAAAAACGAGTTCACCTTTATTTTCTCCCACTTCACTCAAAGCACTCCTGACCCTGTGGTGTGTCGCAAGCCCCAGCTGCCATTAATAAAGGCCCTTAACTACTGACTCCAGTGAAGCTGGGCCAGCAGGGTCAGGGCTAACAGAGCTATGGGCCACAGCATTGTGTGTTTAATCCCCTTACTGTGGGAGTGCAGGGGGCGCCCTCGTAAATTCAGGGCTCTAACCTGCTATCGACCGGAGAGCCGGAGGGTCGCATCAACCACTCAGAGCTGCAGCTTGGCCGAGGATGGAAACACACACACACACTTGCACACACACCACTTTATCTAGCCTGGGTGTGCCCACACTGCCTATGACGCTGCATTTTCATTTCGCGAGCAAGTCAGTCTGGCCAAGCTGCCTATCTACACCGTTTCTGCTCCGGCAGGAATATGGGGCCAATGAAAATCGAGCATTTCAAAATGGTAATGACGCGGTATTTTGGAAACCGGAAATCTATCTCAGTCACTGTCAACATGGCGAACGTGGAGCAAACGCAAGATTTCAATGCAGCTGTAGCTGCTGTTTTGGACGAATTCAAAGGGAAGTTCTCTCTGAAAATACAGCAAAGGGCAGCCCTTGAAGCATTTGTTGCGGGAAAGGACGTTTTCGCAATGCTACCGACCGGCTTCGGTAAAAGTTTAATTTAGCAGTTAGCCCCGCTGGTAGCCAAGTCGATTGGGCTTTGCGAGAAAGCTGTTGTTGTGGTCATTTCGCCTTCGATCGCACTAATTCATTTTTCGAATATCAATATTAAATGGCCAACACCAGCCACTCTCATGTTCACCTCACAAGTCCGACAAAAATCATTTAACGCCATTTCTATATGACTACAGGGTACTACTACTTTTTGTTTGGATCAAGCAGTTTCTTCCGCTGGGGTATACGTCAGAGGGCAGAAGGGTGTGATTGATTGAAGCTTCGTCCAGTAGCAAACAGAGGCATTTGAAAGAGGCGGGTTAAGCCCGCCTTCTGAGAAATGGGTTTACAACACAGCTTGGCCAGTCCAATGCTCGCAGAGCATTGACAAGTCGCGATAGCCAGGCTACACTTTATCTACAAACCCACTCAGACTATCAGAGTGCCCAGTGCTGTACTGTATGTGCACTGATGTGCGTGTTTGTGTATGTGTATATCTGTGAGCCAATATCTGTATTGATTTTTTACCCCATCTCACACACACACACACACACACACACACACACACAGAAATGCAGCTGCCAAGGTCCAGCTACATACTGTACGTACACATACTTTAAGCCTATAAGACAGGGCTGGACACACACACACACACACACAGACACACACACACACAGACACACACACACACACACACACACACACACACACACACACACACACACAGAAATGCAGCTGCCAAGGTCCAGCTACATACTGTACGTACACATACTTTAAGGTTTAAGCCTATAAGACAGGGCTGGACACACATACACACACACACACAAACACATACACACACACACACACACACACAGAAATGCGCAGCTGCCAAGGTCCAGCTACATACTGTACGTACACATACTTTAAGGTTTAAGCCTATAAGACAGGGCTGGACACACATACACACACACACACAAACACATACACACACACACACACACACACAGAAATGCGCAGCTGCCAAGGTCCAGCTACATACTGTACGTACACATACTTTAAGCCTATAAGACAGGACTGGACACACACACAGACACACACACACACACACACACACACACACACACACACACACAGAAATGCAGCTGCCAAGGTCCAGCTACATACGTACACATATTCTAAGCCATATTCTAAGGCAGGGCTGGACACACACACACACACAGACACATACACACACAGGATGGAGGAATGGATTTGGTCTCTTTGTCTTTCTTTCTCTGTCTCGCTGTGCTTGTGTGTGTGTGTGTGTGTGTGTGTGTGTGTGTGTCTGTCTGTGTGTGTGTGTGTGTGTGTGTGTGTGTGTGTGTGTGTCTGTGTGTATGTCCCTGTACGTGTTTTCTGTGCTGTTGGTCCGCCTTTTTGTTGTTTGCTCTGCCTTTTGTGTTGTGTTTCCCTGTCTGTCTCATGGCAGATCCTGTGTGACACCTGATCCTGTGTGACATCAATTGGTCGGGATTGCAGCCGGCCCTTTAAAAGAAGGTCTGTGACGTCACCCATGGGAGATCGGACTGCGTTCAGGGAGCACATTTTGCTTCCAATTGTTTTTTTCTGTCTGCCATGCTTCTGTACACTAGTCTAGTCTATTTCATTGTCCATATTATATACCTACTTATGGTCTTAGTTTTCATGTTTGTGTTGTGGAGCACTTTGGGGCAACTCGTTTTGTTTCAGTGTGAATCCAAACAATAAGAAATATTTGACTTTAATTGAATTGAACTCTCAGTGCACCCCACTACAACCATAGACTTGTGTGTCATCTGCTACAAGAATCGTGGAGGTGCGAGCTCAGTCTTGTTTAAGATTTCTGTTCGACTTTATTTTCCGCATTTAATGCCCACCCCTGCTGTAACCAGCAATTCTCGTTGACGTATGTAGACAGACGCAGTCCGATGGGCTGACATCTCAAACAAGCCTACTGACTTTGTGTGCTACGTTTGAATTGTAGTGCACAGGCAAGCTAACTGCTAATGTCATGACCATATGTTAGCGATTGGGTAAAGGCAGAGCCACTTGATTAAACTTCAGCAGAGTCCACGCCTCAAGGAAGAAAACATTTCTCAGTACAGCACTGCCAGACAGTCTGTACAAAATGAAATGAAAGTATGAGCCGCTGGGTTACCAGGCTAACGCTACACCACTCTAGCTAAAGGCCCAGTGTTGTTGCCATCCGTTCCAGCTTCTCTCAAGGTGGCAGCCTGAAAAAGATGTTTAGATATGTCAAGGCTTTGTGGAGGCCGGACTTTTTCAAATTTTCTTTTTTTTTATCTTTCCCTTATGAATAAATATTTTAACCTTGTGTTGCCGTAGTCTGTTGCATTATTTTGCCATGTGCTACTTTTTGTTTATGTCCTTCAAAACCCCTAGACGAACTAGGACATAACAGTGTGTGTGTGTGTGTGTGTGTGTGTGTATGTGTGAGTGTGTGTGTGTATGTGTGTGTGTGTGTGTGCTTCAATGTGTGCATGTGAAATGAGAGATGAATGTATGCTGTAAATGTCAGCCCTATGAGGGACGCTGGTAGAACAAAATGAGAGGCACTGTTGTTATGGTGTGTGTGTGTGTGTGTGTTTGGGGGGTTGTATCACTGTTATGTTTTACGTAGCACAGAACATAAAATGTTTAGCAGTGTCCCTGGTGGAGAGTGTGTGGGGTAGCCGTGCTGAATGAAGAGCCATGAGCCTTGAATTTGGGGCAAGCACCTTGAGGGGAGGGATGGCGTTATGAGGAGGGGTAGGAGGGGTGTAGTGATTACACAAAAGAGAGACACTAAACACATTTTTCCCCTTGCTTGTTTTTGTTTTTGTATTTTTTGTTTTTTACCTGCTTGCTTAGGGGCAGATTGTAAGTGCTGAGACTCACCCAAAGATGTGTGCTCAGTGACGAACCCTCCAGAGAGGGCAGCCATAGGCTGTGTGTGTGCGTGTGTGTGTGTGTGTGTGTCCCTCTTGGTGTGTGTGTGTGTGTGTCTCTGTGTGTGTGTGTGGGGGTGTGTGTGTTTGTGTGTGTGCTTTTAGGAAGGTTCCTTGTGTACAAGACTGCGGGTGCATTCTAAAATATGGAGTGCACTTGGTAGGTTATAAGTGTTCTTGCAAGTAAGAATAATTGCATAAATAACAACAGTGCAAACACAATTGGAAACAGTGGCATGGAAATGAAGCTTTTGTGGTGCATTCATCATCATCTTTGCCATTGGGATTCTGGAGGAAAAGCAGGCAGACTGTAAGTACAAAATAGATAGGCAGACTAGAGGACAGAGGACACTTTCAGAAGAAATTGTCATTTTGCTAAAATTGTCATTGCTCACTCCTGCTATTGCTCCTAAATCAGATATTAGTCCAGGCAATGCCTGAGCAACAGCTCATAATGATATTTCCTGTATCATATCAAATACATTGACACGCACAGACATAAATGATCCTCTAGGAGCACATTCATAATGCTCGTGCTTCCACTGACATTGCTGTATTGGGTACAGAGGGTGTGTTTGTGAGCAATGACGTTGACTTGTATGGTACATTTGAATTGTGATACAGTACATAGGCAAGCTAATTGCATATGTCCAGACGTTAGCTGTTGGGTAAAGGCAGAGCCACTTGTTTGAAAACTTCAGCAGAGTCCACACTTCCAGGAAGGAATCGTTTCTCAATACCGCACTACCAGACCCTCTGTACAAAATCACATGAAGTATAAGGGGCTGGTTTACCCGGCTAAGAAATCCTGGCTTCAAAGAGTAAAAGTCCTGCCGTGTATCAGTTTTTCTTAACCCAGATCATTTTTGACATAAAATTGAAACACATTTGTACAAAAGCAGATGTGACTTAACTAAGTCTGGTTATTCAGCAAGCCATGTAGTGTGTGCTTGTGTGTATGTTTTTTGTGTGTCTGAACCACATGTACCTCAATACTCCCCCCATGACAGTGAGAGAGTAGTCCAGATGAGAGGTGTGTGTGTGTGTGTGTGTGTGTGTGTGTGTGTGTGTGTGTGTGTGTGTGTGTGTGTGTCTGAACTGTTCACCAGTTTTGCACTCAACTGTTTAGTTTGCTGCCTTGAGGTGCATGGACAGGTGAGAGGTGTGGAATGTGTGTGTGTGT
>CM050199.1:7835000-7845000 GCA_027475355.1 Coilia nasus
GTGTGTGTGTGTGTGTGTGCAAATGCATTTGTGTGTGTGTGTGTGTGTGTGTGTGTGCAATAAAGAACACTCGAGGCTTCCAGAATGCGCCGCACCACTAAAACTCAGCCAGCGGGGCTTATGGGTCCCAGTCACCATGGCAACCTCTGGCCTCCCACTCAAATGAGAGGAGATAATTTGAGAGCTCCTTATGCCTCATAATGACTGACCTTTACCTGGCTGAGACATGACAAACTTTCACACACACACACACACACACACACACACACACACACACACACACACACACACACACACACACACACGCATCCACAGACACACACACACACACACACACATATCCATAGACACACACACACACACACCAAAACACACACACACCAACACACACGCATCCACAGACACACACACACCAACACCTACAGACACACACACACCAACACACACATACTGTACATCCACAAACACACACAACAACACACACACTGACAGACAAAGCAAAGAGTTTACCTTTTGTGGGTTACGAGGCCTTGGTAATAAAGCTGTCGGGAGTTAAGAGTGTGTGTTAAGAGTGTGTGTTAAGAGTGTGTGTTAAGTGCCATGTGCTTTTCAGGACCATTCCAATTTGCCAATCAACAAATAAAGTCAAATCCACAGAGAGGACACACAACAAGCACATACATTACAGCACACTCACTTATATAACACACAATACATGTATGATCACACACATACACACTCTCACACACACACACAGAAACATGCACACACCACACGCGCATTCTCAAAATAATGGACAGACATTCCCGTAAACACGTTTCAGTATGCACGCACACACACACACACACACACACACACACACACACACACACACACACACACACACACACACACACACACACACACACACACACACACACACACAGACAAACACATGCGCACACATACAGAAGACCTGCACAAACAAAAGCTCATACATGGCTCATGGGACACAAACACACACACGCAAAGATATTAACACACACACACGCACACACACAGTGGTGGAATTCTCAAAGCATCTTTAAGTACCAGGACTTAACAATACTCTGTGGGCCAATCTACCAAGCTAAAAGCAGCCAAAGAGAAACAATTCTCTACCTGGCCTTTTGTTTTCTCTCTCTCTCTCTCTCTCTCTCTCTCTCTCTCTCTCTCTCTCACACACACACACACATACACCTGCGGACACACACACAAGCTCGGTTTCTCTGCCTCTCTCACACACAAAGAGTCTTGCACGCACAGATATTCTTTCTAACCCTATGTCAAACATGCACACGCACACACACACACAAACAATACACACTCTTCCCCATTCTGACATTAACTGAGGTCCATCGACTCCCACTGCCAAGGTCTGTAGGGGACCCCTGTGGCGGCTCAGACCCCAGCAGGGGGCAGCCCCATGCTGGGCAAAGCTCTTATGGAGGCCCCCCCCTCTCTGGCTCTCACCTCCTCCACCTCCTCCACCTCCACCCCCACCAACCAGGCCAGGCCCTTCACAGCTAGCCTGACCTCATCGCAGAGAGGTGGGGCAGAGAGAGATAGAGGACAGAGAGGTGTGGAGGGAGGGAGAGAGAGAGGGACAGAGAGACAGAGAGAGAGAGAGAACGAGAAAGGAGAGGGAGTGAGAGATGAGGATAGAGAGAAAGAGAAGGGGAAGTGGGGGAGAGAGGGAGTGGATGAAGACAGGAAATGAAGGGATGAAAGGAAGCAGAGGGAAAGATAGACAGCATGCTGGGCAAAGCTCCTATGGAGGCCCCCCTCTCCGGCTCTCACCACCACCACCACCACCACCACAGCCAGGGGGATCCAGCCAGGCCAGGCCCTTCACAGCCAGCCTGACCTCATCGCAGACAGGAGGGGCAGAGCAGAGAGAGATGGAGGACAGAGAGGGAAAGAGGGAAAAGAGAGGGGGGGGGAGAGAAAGAGAGAAAAAGAGAGGGAGAGAGACAGATTGAGGGAGAGAGAGAGACAGAGGGGAGAGACAGAGGGAGAGAGAAGGAGAGAGGGAGAGAGACAGATTGAGGGAGAGAGAGAGAGAAACAGAGGCAGGGAGACAGAGGGAGAGAGAAAGAGAGAAAAAGAGAGAGGGAGGAAGACAGATTGAGGGAGAGAGAGAGACAGAGGCAGGGAGACAGAGGGAGAGAGAAAAAGAGAGAGGGAGGAAGACAGATTGAGGGAAAGAGAGAGACAGAGGGAGGAGACAGAGGGAGAGAGAAAGAGAGAAAAAAACAGAGAGGGAGAGAGACATATTGAGGGGGGGAGACAGAGCGAGAGAGAAAGAGAGAAAAAGAGAGGGAGAGACAGATTGAGGGAGAGAGAGAGAGAGACAGAGGCAGGGAGACAGAGGGAGAGAGAAAGAGAGGAAAAGAGAGGGAGAGATTGATTGAGGGAGAGAGAGAGAGAGACAGAGGCAGGGAGACAGAGAGAGAGGGGGGGAATGAGAGGTGAAGACAGAGGGAAAGAGAAGAGGAAGTGAGAGAAAGAGGAAGAGAGAGTTTAGAGAAGGACAGGAAATGGAGGGATGATGGGGAAGTGGATGGTGAGAGAGTGAATAAAGAGAGGGAGGATGGACAGATAGAGAGAAGCGAGAGGGGGATAGAGAGAAAGGAGAGAGGCAAACGGAGTAGAGAACGCAATGACATACTGCACAATACAGAGAAAATAGAGAATGTGGTTATTGTTAAAAATCCACACTAATATTACACACACAGAAGTAGCTTTGCTCTGTGCTGCACTCCTCTTCCCATCTACCCAGCCCTCCAAGGCAGGCTAAGAGGGCATGCAGCCTAGTACGCTTTTTCCTCCGACTCCAAAACACGAGAAGCAACGCTAGTATCCAAAATCCAAGCATTTAGTAAGCGCTTGCTGGATTTGTCAAGGTCTTTTTAATGTTGCTACTGTAAGTGACATACGGTCCTCTATTTTTTATTGTTGATATTTGAAATTCAGCTGTCCATGAGTCATTGTATATACACAACAACCCATTGTAAAAAAAAATACATGTTCCAAAAGTTAAACAGATTTGAACTTTAAGCGCCTCTCGTTTTTTAGAAGCTTCACTGTTTTTTGAGTGCGGCACGGGCAGAAAAAGCATCGAGGCACTTGGCGACGTTCAAAACGGTTGTCAGCCATGTCGTTCCATACAGTAGGAAACCAACTGAATTGAAGGGCCTGGCAGAGAAAAAACACTTCAGTCTGAACAGCCCCTAATGACTCCTAGATCACCATCAACTCCCCACTACCAATTAAAGATGACAACAGCTTATGTAAGCCACCGCAGAGGAAGCTTCTAGAAGACTGGTGGGGTGAATTGTCAGTGGAGAACACCAAACACCTGTCTGAAAATGAGTTAAGAAAATAATCCATTTCCATTTGCACTAGATGTATATAACCTACCCTACCCTATACTCCACCACTTATTATCACCACTTATTATTTATGTTTTTATCTTTGCACTACTGTTCATATATTGACTTTAGAGGACAAGAAACATTTACTCTTAAAAGCATTCCTACACAGTGCAAGATAAACAGGGCAAACAACACAAATAAACACACACGCATAGATGTATATAACCCACCCTATACTTCACCACTTCTTATTCTTGTTAATGTCTTTGCACGGCTGTTCATATATTGACTTTAAAAGGTGATAACATACTGCACAAACTCCCAACAGAACCAACAGCTGGGTCAGTCAGAGCCATCAGATTGGCTGTGTCTGAAATGGAAAAAAAAATGCTGTCTTCGAAGAGAGCATTCGGTGGTAGCAAGGCATCAAAGCATGTCCGAATTGAATAAATGTATAAAATGCTGCCTTCAAAGGTACCTTCATTTTGCCCAATTTTGAAGGAGGCATAGATGCTTTGAAGGTTTTATGAAAGAAGGTTTTATGTGGCACCCTGATGCCTGCTTAAGGTGCATGACTTGTTACAGTGAAGGCAGAGAGGCAGCAAGTGTCCAGTTTCGTTTGCTGTAGAGAAGGCCAGATTGTGTGACCACAATGTTTTACACGAAAGAGAAAAAAATCTGCGTAACACTTTATTTAAAGGTGTCTACATAAGACTGACATGAGCATGTTATAAGCATGGCATGACACATATCATGAACATTAATGACACTTCATTCATGTGTATGACTGTTGCCATTAAGTGTTAGTAAGTTTTTGTAATGTTAGGTTGAAATTTTGTGTGATGCAGACATTTCAAAAACCGAATGACACTTAATGTCGTACATGAAAAAAGTGTCATTAATCTTCACGATATATGTCATGTGATGTGTATAAAGCACTCATGTCACCACTCATGTCACGTACATGCCTTCAAAATCCAAAATCTGAAACTCCAGGAGAAACGCACAAGTTAAAGAACAGACCAGGAGTTCAAAAAGGGAAGTACAAAAGTACTGACAAGTCTGAAACACACGAGGAAGAGGAAGAGGAGGAGAAGAAGATGACAAGACCACAGCACTGGAGCAGACACTGACAGGTACTGAACTAAAGGAGAGACTCTCAAGAATCAGCTGAGAACATCAGGTCAGAGAGGGTAAGAATAAATTAGTGTGTTTGTATTTCAGACAAACCAAAAATCCTCCAACTTTGAGGACGGGCTCAGTGACCATAGCGACTGAACACAGACAAGACAGAGGAGAAAAAGAACAAAAGAGTATGGAGTCATCTTCATACATGAAATATGAAAAAAAGTAGATTATTCTACGCTAAAATTAATTAACCAAAATATAAGTAAGAAAAATAAAGAAAGAGGAAAAAGTAAAGTGCAAAACTAACTAAGAAAATAATAAAAAGTACAATACAGGACAATACAGTAACCCCGCAATCATCCAATCATTTTGTCAATCTTACCCTGACCATAAACCTTCAGTAAACCATGGTTTTGAAAAGGTATTAACAAAAACATATACAATTCATGCTTTTTTTTTTTTCATTTTTTCATGGCCAATACATGTATGGTACACCCTGAATGGGCTGCATTTCTCTCACACACAAAGAGTCTTGCACTCACAGGTATTCTTTCTAACCCTCACTATTTTTAAACATGCGCGCGCGCACACACACACACACACACACACACACACACACACTGTACCCCATTTTGACATTAACTGAGGTCCATCTACTCCCTCTGACAAGGTCTGTAGGGGACCCGTGTGGCAACTTAGGGCTCATTTCCACCAAATCACTCTCTGTCTCTGCCCGTTCTCTGTCCGTATTCATTTAGAATGCACGGTAACAGATTAGACCACTCCCACCGCATGCATGATCTGAGCGTATTCTGTCACACATACAAACATACTGTACATGGTTACAGTACGTGCTGTACAGGCTCAAGTTGGTGGAAATGAGGCCTTAGACCCCAGCAGGGGCAGCCCCACGCTGGGCAAAGCTCTTATGGAGACCCCCCTCTCTGGCTCTCACCTTCACCTCCTCCTCCACCACCACCACCAACCAGACTAGAGATAGAGTACACGAAGCACTTGATATTTAATGCCTCATATTCACATACAATTATGGTGAATGGCTGCCATGCAAGTCGCCAGCCACCAACACAGAGAGCAGTATGGTGTTCAGTGTCTGGATTAAGGACACTCCATCCCGGGCCACCAGGAGTTGGATTGGAACAAACAACCCTCCGATCACTGGGTGATTCCTCTACCTCCAATTACCCCTGTTGCAGTTCCATATAGGGAGAGAGAGTAATCTCATCCCCCTCTGCTGGCAATCTCATCCTACCACTTTGGCAGAGTCAATTGATTCCAATGAGCCATTTCGGTTCACACCGCAGAGTTAAGACAGTGACTTTTAGGCTATGTCCACATTAATGCGGATAAATACAAATTCGCTTATCCGTAGTAAAAACAATCTCCGTCCACACTGTCGTTTTTAGAAATGTCTGCTATCAAAAATTCCGAAATGTTGTGATTGTTACGTCACTCCTGTCCCGCCAAACTCCAGTGCACCTCAATGTTTCATCCTCCATTCCAAGCCGGCGTATTCGGATCTCTCCACTTCAGCGGTCGTTTTCCAAAAGCTCCGTTTGCCGTGTTCGAATTCGCCGTGTTAATGTGGACGGGAGGCGCAAACGGATACATTATTATGCGTTTGCATATGTATCCGCATTAATGTGGACAGGGCCTTAATGACTTGCATGTCTGATAAATCTATTGATTATTGCTGTCATACTTGATTTTTTTCCCTACATTTAAATTGCTGTACATTTTAGTAAGCTTATAAACGACCACACGGACCGAACGTCACGTATGAGTTTATGGGTCAAACTATATGTAAAGTTTAGGTGCTGTATAGATGTTATGTGCTTCTCTTAAAACACTGTGTCACAGCTGTTGCTCATACCTGTGTTCACTGATGGAAGAAGGGTCAAACAGACAGGAAGGGAGATTGGTAGTGGGCGGGCAGGCAGGCAGGCAGGCAGGCAGGCAGGCAGGCAGGGAGGCAGGCAGGCAGGCAGGCAGGCAGGCAGGCAGGCAGGCAGGCAGGCAGGCAGGCAGGCAGGCAGGCAGGCAAGCAGACAGGCAGACAGGCAGACAGGCAGGGAGGCAGGGAGGCAGGGAGGCAGGGAGGCAGGGAGGCAGGGAGTTATACCATTTAGTAAATCCAAATTGTTTGTAATCCTGAACAAAGGGATTAATCAAAATGAAGGTCCATGCTTTAGAATATACAGTAGGTTTCATATGGATGAAATTCAGGTATTCTATATTTCAGCTAAGTGTAGTTCAAACCTTAATCTCTCTAACTGAGACTAGTAACCATGTGCAAGACGCCATCTTTACCTGAACAGGTGACTTAAGACTGTGTCAAAATAAAAGTTCCTGACAGCAAGCCAACACATCTTAAGCAAAGTAAAAGTCTCTCAACCCAACCAAATTCAAAATAAATGATGCTCCAAAAACCTGGGAGAGAGGAAAAAAATGTGGGAGAAGAGGAAGGTAACTGCTAGTGGAAAAAGAGACAGAGAGAGAGAGAGAAAGAGAGCAGGAGAAAAGGAAGGTAATGATTGTGAGGAAAAGAGAGAGGAAAGAGGTGGGAAATGGGGAGGGAGAGAGCGATAGAGAGAGAGAAAGTGGGAGAAGGGGAAGACAGAGAGGTAAAGGGGTGAGAGAGAGAGAGGTAAGAAAGTGAAGGAGAGAAAGGTAACGATTGTGAGAAAGGGAGAGAGAGAGGGACAGAAAGAGAAAGAGACAGAAAGAGAGAGAGAGAGAGAGAGAGAGAGAGAGAGGACATTGAGGTGTTCTTGTTAGGGAGGTTCTTCTGTGGTCAGGAGTTGGCGATGGGGTGCTGAGTTGACATGTTCCCACTGTCAGAGTGCTGCTACTGGGGCCTGCAGCAATAACGAGACAGAGTCCACTCTCTCTCTCTCTCTCTCTCTCTCTCTCTCTCACACACACACACACACACACACACACACACACACACACACACACACACACACACACACACACACACACACACACAAACACACACTCATACTCTCTCTCTCTCTCTCTCTCACGCACACAGACACACAAACACACAAACACACACTCACTCACTCTCTTTAACTCTCTATTTCTCTCTCCCTCCCTAACACAAACACCCACATACACACCCACACACTGAAGGACACACATTTGTATAAAATGTTTCATACATACACACAGAGACAGACACACACAGATAGAAAGAGAGCGGGAGAGACAGACAAAGAGAGACAAAAAGAGACAATAAAATGAACAAGATACCAAAGTAACCAACGTTTATCAAAAGGCAGGGTTTTTACTTTAGGAAGCCAGGAGTGCAGTGATAAGGTTTGAGATGTGTCATGTGTGCAGACACAAGGTTTAGAATATACCTAGTAAATGGTGCAAACCTATGAACAGAGACAACAGGTTACGTCACAGGCCAACAACATATTGATTTGAGAGAAAACATCCAATGTTAGGCCATTAGAAAGAAGCTGTTTTGTTGCTGAAACACAGAGATTAAAAGGCTGGATATATGAAACTGCAACTTCAACTTTAACCCTCAGACCTAAATATAGAGGAAATGTGTTTTTTAACCTTTAAGATGTTGTTCTAGCAGGCATATAATGCAAAATGTCAAATTTTGACATCCAAAATCCAAGCCTATCTACACAATCTACCGTCCAATAACATTGCAGAATTGAACAGCAATTGTGTACAAAGTAGCCTACTGTATATCAGGACCTGGTGAAATATACTATGCTGTTAACCGCCAGAGACCCAAATATAGAAGAAAACTTCAGAAATGTTTTTTAACCTTTTAGATGTTGTTGTAGGAGGCATACGATGCAGAAATCAGTGTTTATTGTCAATTTGGACATCCAAAATCCAAATGCCGTCCAAATAAAATCCAACGCAATCCAGTGGACAAGGTGCAACAAGGTGATGTACTTCAAGGCAGGTTTGCAGGTCGTGTGACTTCGTGGCCAGGTAGCTGAGCCTATTTACACAATCTACCATCCAATAACATTGCAGAACTGGACCTACTGTATTAGTAATATAGGACCTATTAGTAATATAAATATGGTTTTAAAAAGAAAAAAAGGGAAAGGCTTATTTTTATAAACTTAAATGTAATGTTGTAATATTACAACACTAGGATTCTGGGGGTTAAGTGTGAAATTGTGAAAAAAACCCAAACTCCAAACACTATTTCCGAGTTATCCAGCACTTGGAAAGGAAGCTGACAGTTCATTAATCAGTAAGGAGGTTGCTGACAGTTTAGCATGGTCAGACACCATTTAGCTAGCGAGCTAGACAGCTTAGGGGAGCTAGAGATAACTTGGTAGCCTTGCTTGGAATTACATTTTTCATACTTTCATACAGGATATGAGCTCCTGATGTACTGTACTTACACAGATTTTTGCTAAGGTGTGCGTTATACGTCTGGATATTACAGCGATGACCATTGCTTGGGGTCGTTTTTCCACTGGACTGCTGGGATTTCGTAAGGGCAGCTTGTAAGTTCCGAACCAATAAAATGACGTACACTTTGCCTCTGAATGTAGTGAATCAAACTATTGGCATGCCATGTCATTGAGTGCTTCTGGCTGACTGTTTAAGCAGTTTAACAGCTTCTTCCCAATGATTTAACACGGTATGTTTTCCCTGAAGTCAATATGATGGAGCTCTGTGACATCAGTCTTTATCTTCATCAATAACTTAGTCTCTTATCCGTTTATCATGTACACAGTACAATACAGGCATTGACACTACAGCACTACAGTGCAGGATGATAGATAAAGACAAACTATCATGTGTTTCTTTTCTGGTATCTGGTATTCTTAACTGTGTTTGGGAAACCCGACCATTATGATTTTTTTTTTCCATCTTTTATTTTTACCACTATTATTTTTATTTAGGTTTTAATGTCATGTTATTTTATTTTATTTATGCACTTTGGTCAGCTTCTGTTGGATAAATTGTGCTATACAAATAAATTGAACTTGAAATTGAACTTGAAGGTATTGGACTTGTGATTGCAGGTTCGAATCCCGGGTCGCCAGTAGCCCCACTGGGGTACCCTGAGCATGGTAGCGTCCCCACGCACTGCTCCCCAGGTGCTACTGTCATGGCTGTCCCCTGCTCACGTGTGTGAAGGGTTAAATGCAGAGGTGAATTTCGTTGTGTGCTGTGCTGTGCTGTGCTGTGCTGTGCTGTGCTGTGCTGTGCTGTGCTGTGCTGTGCTGTGCTGTGCTGTGCTGTGCTGTGCTGTGCTGTGCTGTGCTGTGCTGTGCTGTGCCGTGTGATCACAATGACAAAAATGGGACTTTCATACACAGAGGCAGTTCAATGTGCCTAACAAAACTAAAAGTACAGGGTGACAGATGAACAGTGGGAAAATGTTGGAACTGCAATGAGGCATCTCGAGGAATGTGAGAACGCCGGTCTCTGTGGAATACAGCAAGTCTCTCTGGCAG
>CM050199.1:7850000-7855000 GCA_027475355.1 Coilia nasus
AGAGGAGGAGGACGGGGAGGACACGGACAAGGACGAGAAAGGACCGTAATCTCTGATGAGATCAAAACCATTTTGGTTAACCATTTGGTCAACAAAATAATTTTACAGTAGTTGTTTAGTTGTTTACATATCTCTCTACATATTCTGCAATCCTCAACCCAATTGAGGATATTTTTTTGACTGGAGATGAAAGTGTATGACCAAAATCCACAAATGCGTGTACCCTTTCTCTAAGCTATGGAAGACGCATGTGGAAACATAGCAACTGATGCTTTTCATGGATGGATTCGCTGCTAGGCCAGGAAAAACATTGCATGTGATGTGGATGAGGTGCTGTGGCCACACCAAAACAGAAGAAAGGATGCAGCGTATTTTTTTTTGTAACTGTATAGGCTACAGTAAACTCTTCTGTTGTGTTTTATGTAGACCACTGTAGGTGCAGCTTTGTGTTGATTGGGATGCACAGTGTGTACACTTTTTTTGTGGGAAAAATAAAATATATTTGTATCGATGTATATGTGCATTCTGAGTATAAAAACAATATTCTAAAATATAACACACTTATGTATGTACTGTATGTAGAAAGTGTAACACTGAACAAAAAAGGCCTAAATCATTATGATGAATGGATAAGAAGTGTTTTCCATTTATCATAGTGTTTTACATTAAGCACATCAGGGTTCAACTGGTTGTTATAAATGTCTATTCATATGATGGTTTGTGTGTGTCATTTTACAACAAAATAGCATTCTGAGGAGAAATAATACTGTTTTGAATGCAAAGTTTCATTTTGCAGGAGAAGTGAGGGGTTTACCCCATTGTGTGTGTGTTTTTTTTACTTGTGTGTAGAGTTCTGAGAGTATGAGGCATGTTTTCAAAAAATGTGTTTAAGCAATTGAGAAAAACTGTAAGAGGGCAATCTGTATCCGAATATCAGTGGCTATGTATTACTGCTAAGGCCACTGTAGCCCAAAGTGGCAGCATTTTCACTTGGGCTGCCACAAACTGTCTGGTAAACGCTAATAAAGATAGCTTTGTAAACACAGATATTACGTAGTGTTTTTCATATGAACTGGGATGTTAAAGGTGTCATGTTATGAAAACAAAAATCACTGTATGGAACTGCTATGTATGTAATGTCTGTATTAAATGTCTGCATGGAAGGAATTACTTTGCCTTAATGAGGGGTCACTTCTGACAATCTGTGGAAACCCGAGGAAGATGTAAATACCTATCAATAAAAAATACCTATCAATACCTATCAATACCTATTCTTTTGCAGTTTAGCACAAACTAACCAGTTACCTACTGGTGTTTTGTCATTTAACACAAACAAACACTGGCAGCTACTGCAACGTATAGGCTAGGATAGTTTCTACCTCTATGACACATTGCGGACAAAGCCAACCGAGCCACCCTCACACTGGGGAATTTATAAAAATGCATGTTAAGATGTTTGCTAAACTGAAATATAGTATGTTCTAGACAACGCAGGCGTGGCCAGTAGCAGTTCACTAGCATGTAGGAATTTTAACTAAAAATAGCTTGTTCTGAACCAGAGGGGTAAAGACGCACGCGAAAATACCAAATCTGAGGGGTATTTTCAACAAACTACTTAAAAGACATGTTCAGTGGGGCTATGTTAACTTGTGGTAAAAAGGGCATAGTATTGGAGCTTTAGTAATAACCCAATTACTCTGTGTTCATGTAAACACCTGATCCTGAATTTGATCAAAACCAGGATAAGCCTCATGTTCGGGATACTTAAGTGCATGTAAACATAGTCATTGTCATCTCTCTCTTTCTGTATTTCCATCTATCCATGTCTCCTTCTCCTGCTTTCTATTTCACTTTTCTTCTCTCAGCCTCTCTCTGTTTGTTTTCCTCTCACCCACTCCCTGCTTCTCTCTATCCTTCTCTCACCCACCCCCTGCTTCTCTCTATCCTTCTCTCACCCACTCCCTCCTTCTCTCTATCCTTCTCTCACCCACTCCCTCCTTCTCTCTATCCTTCTCTCACCCACTCCCTGCTTCTCTCTATCCTTCTCTCCCCCACCCCCTTCTTCTCTCTATCCTTCTCTCCCCCACTCTCTCCTTCTCTCTATCCTTCTCCCCCACTCTCTGCTTCTCTCTATCCTTCTCTCAACAACTCGGCTTCTCTCTATCATTCTCTCCCCCACTCTCTGCTTCTCTCTATCCTTCTCTCAACAACTCTGCTTCTCTCTATCATTCTCTCCCCCACTCTCTGCTTTTCTCTATCCTTCTCTCAACAACTCTGCTTCTCTCTATCATTCTCTCACCCACCCCCTGCTTCTCTCTATCATTCTCTCACCCACCCCCTGCTTCTCTCTATCATTCTTTTACCCATTCTCTGCTTCTCTCTATCCTTCTCTCATCCACTCCCTGCTTCTCTCTATCATTCTGTTACCTACTCTCTGATTCTCTCTCTCCTTCTCTCACCCACTCTCTGCTTCTCTCTATCCTTCCCTCACCCACTCTCTGCTTCTCTCTATCCTTCTCTCTATCCATCTGTCTCCTCTCACTACCTCTCTCTGTGCTGATTACTGTTCCCTTCTTCCCTCTTTCTTCCTCTGCTTCTGTAGTCTCTCTCTCTCTCACTCCACCCCTCTCTCTCCCTCTCTCTCTCTCTTTCTCTCTCTCCCTCCCCCCCCCCTCTCTCCCTCTCTCTCTCCCTCCCTCTCTCTCTCTCTCTCTCTCTCTCTCTCTCTCTCTCTCTCAGTAAATAAAGCCTCATCTGGGATGTTAATCATCACTTTGTTTGTCTGGCCAAGAACTCTCCAAGTCCATTCATTTCCTTGATTCAATTACTGGCAGCAGAAGAAAGGAGGGAGGAGAGAGAGAGATGAGGAGGTGAAGAAAGAACGAGAGAACCCATGACGACCTCCTCCGTAACGAGATCTAGAGGCCAGGAGAGCAGATTAAGAGTCTGAAGTTGCCATAATGTCTGTGCGTGTGTGTGTGTGTGTGTGTGTGTGTGTGTGTGTGTGTGTAAAGTTTGATGAAGACAGGCCATTTCATTACAAAGATCTTAACCAGACATGACACCCTTTCCTACTTTCATCTTACACTCTCAGACGCACACACACACACACACACACACACACACACACACACACACACGAGTTCACAAAGTTAATCACGTACTCTCACCGGTTCATTCTCATATAATAAAGACTGTACGCATAGCTCTACTATCTACATAGCTGAATATGCACAGCAGAATGCAAAATCTCTCTCTCGCTTGCTCTCTCTCTCTCTCTCTCTCTCTCTCTCTCACACACACACACACACACACACACACACACGCACACACTTCATGCTCTGAATACTCACCAGAATATATTATGTCAAGCATTACAAACTGTATTTAAGATGCAATGCAATGGCCCAATGGTGTCACCAAATGTTAATTTGCTGACTGAGTCTGGGGTGAACCTGAGGGTGTTTCTGTGAGTGAGGGTGAAGAGGAGGGGAATAGGGTTAGGCTTTTGGGTTGGGGTTAGGCTAACTGGTAACACTTTATTTTACAATTTACAATTCCTATTTTAGTGTATTTATTTGCATTTTTTTTTGTGTGTATATTTATTTGTTCTTGGTACCGTGTCAATAAAAAAACATAAATCACTAAATCAGTCAATTAATAAATCAATATTATGTACTTTTGGGTTGGGGTTAGGCTAACTGGTAACACTTTATTTTACAGATCTACATGTAACATGTTTACTAATACATTTACACTGATTAAACCTATGCATACATGCATACATGCACATACACTTAAAGGACTACAATGGAAATACCATCTGTGAGCTCTTTTCATGTCATACCTTTGACATTATGTGCAAAGATCATAGTCACTGTTTATGTAATTATTTATTCTAGCTACCGTGTCAGTAAAAAACATAAATCAGTCAATATGATGTAGTTACAGTACACGGTGCATACTTAACATTAGCCCTAACCCTAGCCCTAACCCTAGCCCTAACCCTAGCCCTAACCCTATGGTACAGTGTGAGTGCATAATGTTACATAGTTACATAATGTTACATATTGTACACTGTACCTTATTGATGTAACAGGGACTGTAAAATAAAGTGTAACTGAACAATGAGTTACAGAGGTGAAGAAGTGAAGCTGTCACTTTTTTTTATAAGTCAGTATCTATAAAGGTTCAATACCACAATGAAAAGTTCTTATCTCCTTATGAGGACATAACGCCATAATGTATGACAATAAAATTGACTCCTGATAACAAATATGTTGCTCTATAAATGCTTTATAAGTTTATATAGTTGTGTTGATAATGTGTTTAAGGTAATGGGTTTAAGTGATTACTGAATGTTGTTATTACAGTAACTGTTATTAGGAGCTAATTACTGGTTTGCTTATAACAATTTTATAGTGTTGGTGCGATTCTAATTTTTTAGGGTGTTGCTCAGCTAGTTTTTGATGCTTTTCATGCTTTTTGTGTGGTTCAATTCAATTCCACTTAATTCAGGTGCATATACTGTACAGTGCCATAACAATGCCTTCTTTGAACTGCCCAGAGTCCTGTTTGTGCCTTGCTTGCTGGCTGGCTTGCTTGCAGATCTGATTCACCCTAAAAGAGCATAAAAGCTAACTGGCCAGTAAAAATGACATACACAAATAGTGTCACAGTCTACCTTTGTACTGGACAAGATTTGGAGGACACATGGGAGTTGCTGTATAACAAATATAATATATTACAAAAATACTATGTTACAAAAAATCTGCAGATCTATAACCAAAAGACAAAACTAAAGAAAAACGGAGCTGTACCCTGGCCAGCGTTAGGCCTGCCGTCCAGCAGGCACCGAGCAGAACGCCGGCGTCAGGGAAGAGAGAGAGAGTCCAACTGGCAGCCAGTCTGCACTGCTACATGGGAGAGATCCCACAGCCACCCTACCGGGCTGTGACAATAGCTAGTGAGTGCATAGCTATATGGAGTCTGATCAATAT
>CM050199.1:7875000-7880000 GCA_027475355.1 Coilia nasus
GGTGGAGGTGGAGGTGGAGTGGAGTTGGAGGTGATGGTGGGCTGGGGTGGAGGTGGAGGTGGGGTGGAGCCAACTGTGGTGTAGGCCCATATGACCAGACTCCCCCCTGACACAAATACGTATGCCCACACACACATACACGCAACACACACACACACACACACACACACACACACACACACACACACACACACACACACACACACACACTACTCCCTGCTGCACACATATGCTTATCCACACACTTTACTTACAGACAGAAACATGCGCCCAGGGATACACACTCACACGGTCACGCACACATGGGCACAGATTTGGATACAAGCACATGCACAACACGCAAGCACACACACAAGAACACACACACAGACACACATTGCATACCCACATGCATTTACACATGGGTGTACACTCATACACACAGACACACACACACACACACACACACACACACACACACACTCACATGCAGACACACATACAGAAGCATTATGTAGATACACACGAAGACATGCACACACACTAGGGCTGAACGATTTTAAGAAAAAACTGAATTGCGATTTTTCTGGCAGATATTGCGATTTCGATTTCATCCACAATTTTTTTTTTTTTAAATCAAGTTTCAGTGCACATGATGATGATTTGCAAACATCACAGAAACTTACATCATTCAAACACTAAATTCAATAACTAATGCAAGAAGGAAAACGAAACGTCTACTGTTTGAATAATTGATTTCAAATGTAGTCATATTTATTAGCAAAAAAATATGCTGTACATAACTTAAAAAAAACGTAAACTTTTCCCATCTACAAAATATGTAATAAATTAAAATAGGTAGGTCAGTCATCAGTGGCTCAGCTGCGCCAAAATATTGCACTTAATATAGCAAAAACAGTGAACGCCTTTTGTAAACAACAACAACAAAAAATACACTACAAGTCAGGGTAAAGTGCAGAACAAACAAAATGAACAATACTACTTGCTTCCCTGACATCTCCACATCACTTCACAGAGTAATGCATTATAAATAAATAATTATAGCAAAAACAGAAAACCATAAAGATATAAACACATCTCATAACACACACAGTATTAATAATCTACGACTGATGACAATCTGTTATCTTGTATTTGCAAGGGCTTCGAAGAAAACTATGCTGATGTGTTATTGTGTTATGTCCCTCTAGGTTTGCCGTAGCTAAGCCCTTGCTTTGGAGACCACAAAGTTTAACTACTAGAGAGTATAACCATAACAGGGTGAAATTTACTCCTTATGTTTTTCGATCTAATCACAACCTGTCTTAACATGCAGATGATCCTCGTCGACGAGTTACATCTTTGTATATTGTAAATCTTTGTATTGTTGCATTTTCTAACTAACGTATGTAAAATGAATGCAACTGAAATGTTAAATATAGCGATGCTAATCGCGTTAGCCTTTCTAAGGCATTTGTAACGTTAAACTAGCCTTATTGTGGCAGAGGCAAGGTAATTTGGAATGTATTGTAATGTCGACTACGCCACCTGAGAGGGGTTAAACTCAGGCTGTTCTAACAAACCCCTTAGTTTCGATAGGCACACAGGTTCGCACACCATCAGGCAAGAGACGTGAGTTCCACAAGTACAATTTATTAATTAAAACAAGTAACAACAATTACAATACACCATAAATCAGCGGGTGTAAACCATCCATACATACACACACACACACACACACAACTCTGTTAAGTCCTAATACTGACACAGACAGGATTAACAGGGAGGCTGCAACACCAACGAGTACACAACTTTCACCACACTAGTTTACCACTAGCCTGTGCTACAAAATAGGGGGAAGAGAGTGGGGCTACTACTTACCACAGCGAGCAGAGACAGAAGAGGAGGTCCCGAAGATACACACCACTCGTGAGGGAATAAACAAAAAAAAAAACAAACCAAGACAACACCCGTTGTGCGACACAGCAAGAAAAGTGAAGGGGGCTCCACCACCGTAAGGTCTGCCTGCCGCTCAATTAGGCCCAACTGCACCTGTCCAAAAGTATACAATTAAAAGAGGCTGAAACACAGGATTGGGCACAGTGGTGATGGTATCCTAGTACACTAACCACCAGTACACATTAAATTCTACAAATCACTTATCTTGCAACTGGGCGCAGTTCACTGCAGTGACGCTCCAGCTCGTCGTAGGAGTGCAGCCACCCTGGTTATAGAGATGGGGGGTAATAACTGGCAGACAGCCTCAACCACACACCTGCACACACTTCCCAGCACAGGGGTTCCCACTGAAATGCACACGCACGCTAACAGACAACAATACCCAGACAGACAGACAGATACATGCACACCAAGGCTAGGAAGAGCTAGTTCCCTCAATGCAGTATACTGCAATCGGAGGGATTACCAATCAGACCAAACCAACAGAGCATATAAACCAAAATAATCACACACAAAAAAAGAGACATGCACATTATCACATAAGCCAACAAAAATATATAAACTCCAATTAAACAGAATATAGAAGGGAGGGCATGCACATTGCCACCTATGCTATCACCCCAACAAAAGAATATAATCCCAAATTAAGCAAAATAACAAAAAAAAACATGCACATTACCACATACGATACACACACATCAGATCAACACATGCGTAGCTAACAGGTTCCTCCGGCGCTGAGTTTGGCTCTCACTCAGACCGCCACAGAAGCGGAACAGCCACTTCCGCACAATTCAGGACCAAGATAACGAAATGGAGTCACGGCCTAAGCCGAACACAACAGAACAGCAGCCTGGAATGGCGTGGAGCTGCCCGAGATGACTGGCCACTGCAGGCCCTGTAGGCGTTGGACATCATACAATGATTATTAGTAAAAGTGATGAGTGTTAACTTTAAGTAATTGTCAATGCCAAATACATACCGAGTGATGGGTCTCGTTCTGAACCAGCGGTACAGCAAAGGAAACGCCGTAGCTAAAGCTAACGTAACAAAACATTGTTGGACCAAGAGTTACCCTTGTGCACATGAAATACTGGCAATACGTGACTGTAAAGATCAAGTCAACTTACCTCTCCAACACTTCAAGCTGGGCACGAATCCAACAATGCCTCCCCGGCGACGGCAACAAGCTAAGCTGCAAGCAGCAGCAACCAGCGACACTATACGACAGGGAAGCGAATATTACTAAACTGATCTAAACAAAACGCAACCCTCCACAAAGAACAGGCAGTACAAAGAAAGAATAGCTTACCACAGTACACCAAACACTCGTTTTGGAGCAAGGACACGGGCCACATACACTCCACGCCACCACAATCAAACACCGGTACGCCGGAAGTAAGCAGGAGGAAGAGAGAAGCAACACAGGTAAGTCATACTTACCTAGATGTTCCGAAATAAAAATCCACCCCGTAGTTAACACACCCCCTCTCTACCAATCCAGACAGGTCCCAAGGGGGAACGTATTTAGTTAAGTAGCTTCACCTGCTACATTATGCTAACAGTTTGTCACCTAACAACAGTTCGACAGCTAACTTATTTGTGGTTTTTTTAACCGTGTTTCAGTTTCACGAAATAAAGTAAAGACCTACCTAAGGCAAACTACTTCTGATTGCTGACTGACTTTATGGTTTAGTGAGGGCAGAGTACTACTGACTATAGGCAGAGACTAGAGACTTTCTACATAGAAGGACTTGCTAATAGCCTACTGAAGACAATACCCATTCATCATCATATTAAATTTGTATGAATTGGTTAATAAACAAACACACTCGCACAAATGCTTTGCTTTCGCACAACATGTTTTGCACAGTACCCGTGTTTGGTGTTCGTCTGCAGCAGAAAACCCAAAATACAATACTGCCAAATGACATACGTGCTGTTCCTCTTTTGGACCAAAACCCCGGACTCCGCTTCTACTCCCGCTGAAGCCATTTCTGAATTGCATGCCCAGCTACTCTGATTGGAGTAGAGAACACGTGACCTGTCCACGCGCAGCATGACGCGTTGGCAGCATGACAGACAAGGAGGCGGCATACATGATATGCAATAGTTGACGAAACAAAACCTGGGTCAGTTAGAAGCACTAAAAAAACCGTGGCTTTGACGATCCCAAAATCGTGTGGTCTGAGATCGCGATTTTCGGTCCAAAACGATAGATCGTTCAGCCCTAACACACACACACATGGACACACACAGCGTGCTCCATTTTGTTCATGCCTGAAGGGTCCTGGGTGTCCTTCTGTCTCACTGCCTGGGCAGAAAACTTCAATCATTGTCATGCCAAGTCCACATGGGAGAGGCCACCGAGTGTGTGTGTGTGTGTGTGTGTGCTTAATGTGTGTGTGTGTGTGTGTGTGGGTGTGTGTGTGTTTATGCATAGCATGTATGTGTGTGAGTGTGTGTTGTGTTCTTTTACATGTTTGTTTTGGTTGTTTACTTTGTAGAGCAAGAGCTACAGATGTTAAGAGGGTATAAGACCACAAGCAGAAATAAATAAAAAAGTATTTTTCATCTGAGGAGCACACACTGAATCATTGCTCAGTTTCAAAACAGACAACAGATACTAGAATGTGGTTTACAAGTTAAATGTATGTTACAGTAGATATATTTATTTGACGTGTGACGGACCCTCAGTCTACAACTACCTCACAGCCATTCCTGACTGAACACATGGGACACCTGGGCTGCTTTTGAATACTGTTTTAGTATGGTTAGGGAATTAGTTAGGGAATGATTTTAGAAGTGCTGGCCTGCGAACATAGATTAGAAACGTAATCATATTTTATACCTGTATGATCACTTGAGTCTACCATTATTCCAGAACCCTTATTATTAGATAGAACTCCTATAATATTGTGTTTGGCAGGACCACTTTGAGTTGAGGCTGCATTTGAACTTCC
The DNA here is from genome assembly GCA_027475355.1 of Coilia nasus. Taxonomy (NCBI): domain Eukaryota; kingdom Metazoa; phylum Chordata; class Actinopteri; order Clupeiformes; family Engraulidae; genus Coilia; species Coilia nasus. The sequence goes on from CM050199.1 coordinate 7,879,902, forward strand.
AAACAAAACGATGGTAGAAATGGAGTCTCAGAGATGGTTATAGCATTTAACTATACTAAGTAAGCAGTCATTGTTTGGTTTGTCCAAAACGTTGTATAC
>CM050199.1:7890000-7945000 GCA_027475355.1 Coilia nasus
CTTCATTTGATTTGAATTGAAAGAGCACACAATAACATTCACCCTGCACACACTCTGACTTTCTCTCTCTATTTCTCTTTCTCTCTCTGTCTTTTTCTCGCTCTCATACACACACGCATGTTTCCTGGCAACCGTACAAAGCCCCCAGCACCTGTAGCAGCAGCAAATGCAGAGAAAGTCCTGCCTGTCGGTTGCATTTGAAACTATTGATCCCACACACACACACACACACACACACACACACACACACACACACACACACACACATGCACATAGTCAGAAACTCATATTACCACTTACAGTATTCCAGGCACATGAAAAGATTCACTGCTGAGCAAAATTCACTTGCACACATAAACTTGCACACAACTTAAAAAAAAAACACATTAAGTTAAACACATACACACACACATAGTCAGAAACTCATATTATCATTCATTCCAGGCACATGAAAATATTCACTAACAGAATATCTCTCTCGTCAAACACACACACACACGCGCACACACGCGCACACACACGCACACACACACACACACACACACACACACACACACACACACACACACACAAATGACAAACACACTCACTAACATCTCTACATCAGAGTCTAACTCCCAAGGACAATCTATTTCCCACTGCTGTGCTGAGCAAAAGGAGCCAGTCGGTCTGTCCACCATTTTGTCCCCTGACCATATTCCTGACCCCCCTCTCACATGGCCTGTGCATCCATTTAACTGAACAGCACAACAAACTAAACTACCTGTAGCCAGGCCTACCCAGAGTCCCCTTCTCCCTCCCTAAAAAGAACATGGTTTTTAATTGACTGGGCCCCAGAAACCTTTCGTTTTTATGTCCTTTCATGGGCGGCCCTGCCTATAGCCATGACAGAGAACCACACAAAGGCCGGACCCCTCTAAAACTCATTTTCCTTAGTCATAATTTGGTCATGCTGTTGTTGTTGTTGTTGTTGTTGTTGTTGTTGTTTTTTGCTCTTGTCCTCCACTTCTCTACTCTACACTGTCCTCTCTAACTCCCTCTGTTGTTGCGATGGTTCCTAAGGTCCATTCACACCATACTGATATGACAGCTATACTGCCCTACAAAGGCAAAGGCAAGTTGTCACACTGCCCAATCAAACATGCTGTAGGTACAATGTACTTGGTAACACTTGACAGATCGGTAATAAGTGGGTAATTTTATGGTAAATTATACCTACTTTCATGGTAATAATACATTTTAACCACATATTACAAGTAATTACGGTGCAGTTTCCAAACAATTACTGTGCAATTTCTAGATAATACAATGCAAACTACTTTTATTTAAAGGTATAATAAAATGGTGAAATGAAAGTATTTGAATGAAATGTGTAATTACTGAAATGATAAATTTCAGGATTTACTTATTGTGAAGTAATATGACTGCAAGTACATGGCTACTATCAAATGTTATGACATAACAACACAGTGAACAAAGTGACTAACCAAGTCATTGTAGTAGTTAGATGGTAAAATGTCATATTGTCTGCTACTACACTGAAACAAATGAAGTAATTTCATACAAACTACATGGTATCGGGGCTGTAAAATACAGTATTGTATGTTCCTACTGAATTTCCTACTGAATCTGCTGTGTTAATATACCCACCAAGTATCCTCCTTATGATAGTTGTTTGTGTTGTATGTTCCTACTGAATTTCTCAGCTGTGTTGATATACCCACCAAGTATCCTCTTTACGATAGTGCTGTTGTTTGCAATTACCTTGAAATAAATTAGATAGTTTTAGGGGAATTGCGCAGTATTGGGGCTGTATTCGGGCAGGGGGCCCGAAATTTGTGAAGAGATTTAGTCAAATGGCTAATTTGAAGAGACACCAGATGATCCATACAGGGGTAAAAACCTATACAAGTGCTCAGCGTAGCAAGGCATTTAATCAACAGAGTTCTGTAACACAACACCAGAGAACTAAACCAGGGCAAAGGCATGTCAGTGTTTTTGTGAAACTGTTGAAATCTGTGTGGACAAACTGTTAAGAAAATGGTGGCAATATTGGTGCAGTCATTTCACTTTTGCATCCACACAATTAACAACAGGAAAGAAAAACATCCACCATAGATAGATGTTCATCAGTGTGTAAATACACTGAGCAATGACTTGACGTGTTTTCACATACTCACAGTGAACCCTCTATAGGAGCAAACCTACCCTTAGCAGTCTGCCATAAAAATTTATAGAGCAGCTTTGTGTATGTTATTAGGGAAATAATAATTAATAAAAACTGACCTGTAGTTTCATAGAGTGAACTACAACTAAACAATTTGCTGAAAACAAGTATCTATCTAAAGTAACTGATCACGTCGGAGCGAAAACAAAAATAGCAGTGGATTATGGGAAGGGATTCCATGCAGAAGCACTATTGACACATGTAATGGGCGACACAGGATGCTGAATGGGGGTGGGGTGGATGTGTGAAGAGAGTGTTGAGCAGGGGTGGGTGAAAGGTCAGATGGGTGACGTCTTGAAAGCTCACCATGTGGTTGTATTTGTCTTAACATGTGCATAAATGTGTGCCTGTGTGTATGTGTACATATAGATATGAACGTCTATGAAATCCTGTAGGATATCCTGAGGGTGATGTTCCTTAGTGATGTCCATGTTTTGCACTGCTCCTGTGGCTACAACTTGGCTGGTGTTGCCTGAAGCAAGAGCTCCCAGCTGCAGACCTGCTGCCATTGTCCTCCCCAACCACAGCATTAGACCTGCTATGCGTTTCACTCTTTATTTGGCTATATGTTCTCAGATACTCTAGCTTGCTTCTTTACCACCTGGTGTCCAGCTCAGGGGTTGGGGGGGGGGGGGGAGTTAATCTGTCTGCTCACATCTCAGAAGGCTACATAACGTAGTCAAGACAGAAAGCTCAAAAAATAAAAAATAAAGCTGAAAAAGCATGCAGCCTCTAAAAGTTTTGTGATCGCCTATCCATGTATACATAAATAGGCCTACATATATGTACCGTAAAATACCAAATAGTAGCCGGGGCTATTATTTGTTTCAATCACTTAACAGACCAGGCATTTATTTGAGAACAGGCGGCTATTTGGGACAGGCGATTAATTCCTTCCTCACAAAAATCTTGCTCAACAAAACTGGTAAAATATGGTATTCAAATTCTTTTAATCAATACTGTCACGGGGACCGGACAGACAGACAGAGAAACCCAAATGCGTAACCTCAAAAACAGTTTATTAAAGGGTTGGGGGAAGTGGGAAAAAGTCAAAGGCTCCGGAGAGCAGGTAATTATCCACCAGCGGAGCGTCGAGACACCCAGGCAGGCGGCCAGGAGTAGACAACCGGCGGGCTGGAGAATCTGGGAAAACCAGGGACGGACCAGGGGCGAAACCAGGGGCAGGTGAGTCAGCCGGGCCGGGGTCGTTACCAGGGCAGTAGAGCAGAGCAGAGTCGAAGGCAGGCGGAGGTCGAGACCAGGAACAGGTGAGTCAGCCGGGCAGGAGTCGTTACCAGGGCAGAAGAGCAGAGCAGAGTCGAGGACGGGCAGGAGTCGTTCACCAGGGCAGCAGAGCAGAGCAGAGTCGAGGACGGGCAGGAGTCGTTACCAGGGCAGAAGAGCAGGCGGAGTCAGGCAGGCAGGAGTCGGTACCGGAGGACTGGAGATTTAGACAGACAGACAGGGGCGAACACAGGAACAGACGGAAGACGAGCAACACCGGGAATACACAGCCAAACAGACGCAGAGAAGTCAGGAGTCAAATAGCTTGCCGAGGGAATACACCGTGGTTCGCAGACGGACTGACAAGGAGGGAGTGAGAGAGGCGAGTATAAGTAGTGGAAACCCCGGGAAACTAAACGAGCGTGAACGAGGAGGGCAGGTGAGTAGAATGATTGAATAACTCGTGATGATCACAAACCAGGAAATGCAGGTGAGACGGATGATTACCGTAATCGTGAAACGAGGGGAGCGAGTGATAGAGATAATCTAATGAGTGTCTAAACAAGGGAGTACAGGTGCCGTGAACTAGCAGATAACCCGGGGAGTGAACCTAATTGACTAACAGGTGAGAAACAGTGACAAGGAAACATGAATATATCCAACGCCCAGCGTAACACCGTGACAGAACCCCCCCCCCAAGGGACGGCCCCAGAAGTCCCAAAAAACAAACAAAACAAAAACAGCGGGGAGGGAGGAGGAGAGGGAGGGGGAGAGGAGGAGAGGAGGAGGAGAGGCATCAGAACTCCTCAGAGCGATCCGACAGCTGGGCGTCATCATCCCGGACCACCCCAGCGACCCCGGCGGGAGGAACCGGAACCGGGAGCCGAGGTGCCCGACCGGGCCGGGGACGACCCCTGGGACGACCCCGACGGAGGGACGGCTGGTCAGGGTGGTCCCGGTGGAAGTCGGTGAGAAGGGAACGATCCAAGATCCTGCTGGCCGGGACCCACGACCTCTCCTCAGGACCGTATCCCTCCCAATCCACCAGGTAATGCAGTCCACGACCCCTCCGTCGGGACCGGAGGAGACGTCGCACCGTGTAAATGGGGTCACCGTGCAGCAGTCGCGGAGCGGGTGGCGGAGTCTCCGCAGGAGTACGGGGGCTCACCCTGACTGGCTTAATCCTAGACACGTGAAACGTGGGATGGACTCTCAGAGTGGTAGGGAGCCGCAGACGGACCGCCGTGGGACTGATGATCCGCTCCACCACAAAGGGACCCAGGAAGCGCGCTGCCAGTTTCCGGGATTCCACCCGGACAGGTAGGTCCTTGGTGGACAGCCATACTCTTTGTCCAACGCGATAAACAGGAGCCGGAGTCCGGCGACGGTTAGCCCCGGCTGAGTACGCGGCGACGGCTCTCCGGAGAGCCACCCGTGCCCGAGCCCAGGTCCTCCTGCAGCGACGGGCGTTGGCAAGAGCCGAGGGACAGGATGCCTCTCCCTCCTGGCTGGGGAACAAGGGTGGTTGGTAGCCATAAACGCATTGGAAAGGAGACATCCCAGTCGCAGAACAGGTAAGGGAGTTGTGGGCGTATTCGACCCACACCAGCCGACTAGCCCAGGAGAGGGGGTCCCGGGAGGCCACACAGCGCAGAGCCTTCTCCAGTTCCTGGTTGGCCCGTTCTGATTGCCCATTAGCCTGAGGGTGGTATCCAGAGGTGAGGCTGACCGTGGCCCCCAGAAGACGGCAGAACTCCTTCCAGAAAGTCGAAGTAAACTGGGGACCACGGTCGGAGACCACATCAGTGGGGATGCCATGGAGCCGGAAAACATGCTGCTGGACTGCCTGCGCCGTTTCCTTTGCTGACGGGAGTTTGGAGAGTGGAACAAAATGAGCCATCTTGCTAAACGGTCCACTACCGTCAGGATGACGGTCTTCCCCTCCGAGGCAGGCAGTCCAGTAACGAAATCCAGGCTGATGTGGGACCAGGGACGAGAAGGAACGGGCAGAGGCTGGAGAAGGCCCGCGGGTGGTCGGTTGGACGACTTGTTCCGGTTACACACCGGGCAGGCTTGAACATACTCCCGGACCTCCCTCTCCAGATTGGGCCACCAGAAGCGCTGAGCGATATGGAGGCTGGTGCGGGTAGCTCCGGGATGGCAAGCCAGGAGGGAGTCATGCCCCCACTGCAGGACCTGGGCGCGGAGGGCTTCGGGCACGAAGAGCCTTCCCTCGGGGCAGGCGCTGGGACCGGGTTGATCCTGGAGGGCTCTCTGTACCTGTCCCTCTATGTCCCAGGCGAGCGCCGCCACGACCCGGGACTCTGGTAGGATGGAGGCTGGACCCTGGAGACGGTCGTCGTCCTTCTGGAATTGACGGGAGAGGGCGTCCGGCTTGAGATTACGGGAACCTGGGCGAAAAGACAGAGAAAAATTGAAGCGTGAGAAAAACAGTGACCACCGGGCTTGCCGGGGATTGAGTCTTTTGGCAGATTTGATATATTCCAGATTTTTATGATCGGTCCAGACGAAAAACGGCACGGACGCCCCCTCCAACCAGTGCCGCCACTCCTCCAGGGCCAGCTTTATGGCGAGGAGTTCCCGGTCTCCGATATCGTAATTCCGTTCCGCAGGGGAAAGGCGCCGGGAAAAGTAAGCACAGGGGTGTAACTTATTGTCCTCAGGGTGCTGCTGAGAAAGCACAGCCCCGACTCCTATATCCGACGCGTCCACCTCCACCACGAACTGTCTCTCCGGGTCCGGCACCTGGAGGATGGGGGCAGACGTGAAGCGAGTCTTTAGGGCACAGAAGGCTTCATTCGCTGCGGTAGTCCACGAGAAGGGGTGTTTGGTGCTGGTGAGGGCCGTCAAGGGTGCTGCGACTGAGCTATAATTGCGTATAAAACGTCTATAAAAATTAGCAAAACCTAAAAACTGCTGGAGCTGCTTGCGGTTCTCAGGAACTGGCCAGGCGGTGACAGCAGATACCTTGGTGGGGTCCATCTGAACGGCACCCTCTGCCACGATGTAACCCAGGAAGGCCACGGTCTTAGCGTGGAAGTCGCACTTCTCGGCTTTCACAAAAAGCGAGTTCTCCAGGAGGCGACGGAGGACTAGTCTGACGTGCTGCTTATGTTCCTCCAGACTCTTGGAAAAGATCAAAATGTCGTCCAAATAAACAAACACGAACCTGTCCAACATATCTCTCAGCACGTCATTAACTAGTCCTTGGAAGACGGCAGGGGCATTAGTGAGTCCGAACGGCATGACCAGGTATTCATAGTGTCCGTTGGGGGTGTTGAATGCCGTCTTCCACTCGTCGCCCTCCCGGATGCGAACAAGGTGGTAGGCGTTACGCAGGTCCAACTTCGTGAAGACCGTGGCCCCCTGGAGTGACTCAAACGCAGTAGCGAGCAGCGGCAGAGGGTACCTATTCTTAACCGTCAAGTCGTTTAATCCCCGGTAATCGATGCAGGGACGAAGAGAACCGTCCTTCTTCCCCACGAAAAAAAATCCAGCGCCTGCCGGTGAGGAAGAAGGACGGATAATGCCTGCCGCCAGGGAGTCCGCAATGTACTCCTCCATAGCCCGCCTCTCAGGACCAGAGAGGGAATACAGGCGACCGCGGGGAGGAGTAGCTCCAGACACTAGGTCAATGGCGCAGTCATAAGGGCGATGCGGCGGCAGAGAGGTGGCCTTGGCCTTGCTGAACACCTCCTGCAGGTTGTGGTAACACTCCGGGACCCCGGAGATGTCAGGCGGTGTCATGGATGGAGCTGGCGGAGTAGAGGGGGCTGCAGACCGGAGACAGGACTGGTGACAATCAGTACCCCACTCAACTACAGTTCCAGTCCGCCAGTCAATGCGGGGATTGTGAAGGCGGAGCCAGGGTAATCCAAGAACGATGGGTTCACTGGGAGAAGAGAGGAGGTGAAAGCGGATCCTCTCCCGGTGATTTCCCGATGATAACATGCCCACTGCCTCAGAGATGTGGGTTATCTGACCCAACAGGTGACCGTCCAGGGCTCGAGCGGGAACAGGTGATGGAAGACGGTGGAACTCTAGCCCCATCTGCTGGGCCAACGTGATATCCAGAATGTTGGCCTCCGAGCCAGAGTCGATGAGAGCAGTGAGTGAGCGAGACAGAGAGGGGAGCTGGAGAGCTACCCGCAGGAGGGGTCTATTTCCCCGGGGAGCGCTCATGGAGGTCGAGCTCAACCGGATGTTCCCTACTTCCGGTGAGCTCGATCTTTTTTCTGGGCACGCAGAAACGCGATGACCCTCTCCCCCGCAGTACAGGCATAGTCCTCCCGTCAGACGCCGCTGACGTTCAGCGAGAGAGAGGGACGTGCGATCGACCTCCATGGGCTCCATAGAGGCCTGTCGGGTGCTGGCATAGCGACTGGAGGACGAGCTTCCCCCATCAGAGGAGCGGCGAGGAGGCTGGCTGGACCGGACCTTCTCCCGGCGGCGCGCCTGAACTCGCCGATCTATGCGAATGGTGAGGGCGATAGCTTCGTCCAGAGTCGCCGGAGTTTCATGGGCAACGAGCTCGTCCTTAATGTAATCTGCTAGGCTGTGAAGATAGGCGTCAATAAGCGCCTCTGTATTCCAGTGGCTCTTACTGGCAATGGTGCGAAAGTCAATAGAGTAATCCGCCACAGTTCTTTTCCCCTGACGAATCTCCATCAGTTCGCGGGAAGCGTCAGTTGCACGGGTCCCAGCGCCAAACACTTTTAGTAGTTCCCCCGCAAAGGCGTCAAAGGACCTGCAGGCCGGCGATTGACGCTGGTATTCAGCAGTCCCCCACAGCCTGGCCCGTCCAGTCAGAAGGTTTATGGCGAACGCTACCCGTGTCGTTTGAGAGGAAAAGTTCCGTGGCTGAAGGTCAAAAGTGAGTTGACAGTTTGTGAGAAAAGCGATTACCTCCTCTGGGTCCCCCCCAAACCGCTCCGGCAGCCCGATCCTGGGCTCAGGACCGCCTGCGGCAAGGGGAACGCTTGACGGGCTCGACGACGGGGCAGAGTGTCCAGCAGATGGAGCCTTAGGATCACCGACTCCCGGGGAGGTGACGAAGGCGGAGATCTGGTCAAGCTGTTGAGCCTGTTTCGTCCCCTGCTGCTGGAGAAACAACACCAGCTGACGTATCTGCTCCGTGGTGCCCCTCAGCGAGGCCACGTCGCCAGACACACGACCGAGCTCTCTCTCTGAAAGTTCAAGCCGTTGTAGGGCAGACGACGGCTCAGGAGACTGATCCAGGTTCATAGCGAGGTCCGCTGGGTCCATATTATGGTCAGTCCGTTCTGTCACGGGGACCGGACAGACAGACAGAGAAACCCAAATGCGTAACCTCAAAAACAGTTTATTAAAGGGTTGGGGGAAGTGGGAAAAAGTCAAAGGCTCCGGAGAGCAGGTAATTATCCACCAGCGGAGCGTCGAGACACCCAGGCAGGCGGCCAGGAGTAGACAACCGGCGGGCTGGAGAATCTGGGAAAACCAGGGACGGACCAGGGGCGAAACCAGGGGCAGGTGAGTCAGCCGGGCCGGGGTCGTTACCAGGGCAGTAGAGCAGAGCAGAGTCGAAGGCAGGCGGAGGTCGAGACCAGGAACAGGTGAGTCAGCCGGGCAGGAGTCGTTACCAGGGCAGAAGAGCAGAGCAGAGTCGAGGACGGGCAGGAGTCATTCACCAGGGCAGCAGAGCAGAGCAGAGTCGAGGACGGGCAGGAGTCGTTACCAGGGCAGAAGAGCAGGCGGAGTCAGGCAGGCAGGAGTCGGTACCGGAGGACTGGAGATTCAGACAGACAGACAGGGGCGAACACAGGAACAGACGGAAGACGAGCAACACCGGGAATACACAGCCAAACAGACGCAGAGAAGTCAGGAGTCAAATAGCTTGCCGAGGGAATACACCGTGGTTCGCAGACGGACTGACAAGGAGGGAGTGAGAGAGGCGAGTATAAGTAGTGGAAACCCCGGGAAACTAAACGAGCGTGAACGAGGAGGGCAGGTGAGTAGAATGATTGAATAACTCGTGATGATCACAAACCAGGAAATGCAGGTGAGACGGATGATTACCGTAATCGTGAAACGAGGGGAGCGAGTGATAGAGATAATCTAATGAGTGTCTAAACAAGGGAGTACAGGTGCCGTGAACTAGCAGATAACCCGGGGAGTGAACCTAATTGACTAACAGGTGAGAAACAGTGACAAGGAAACATGAATATATCCAACGCCCAGCGTAACACCGTGACACAATACAACTACAACTTTCACTGTTTTAAATTAACTAAATAACATTGTGACCAAAAATAATAATTAAAGGAAACATACAAAATGCACAATAATTCAAAATCATTTTCATTAACCAAAAAGCCTTATGTGCAGAATAAAATACCAGTTTCCCATTAACCCGTAAAACACCCCTATCGTAATAGTTGAAACTACCCCATATCCTGCCTGTGGTACAGTCCCTCGGTTTCTCCACGGAAACCAGGAAGTTCGGAGAGTTTGCATGGTGGTGAGTAACAGAAACACAGTTGTGCTTTTAAAATGCTAAAAACCATTAAACTTTGATGTTTAAAATGGGCAGTGTGTGTATAATGGTGTTTCTTTGCTAGTAGATGTGCTTAAAACAGTCGATAGATGATAATGATTACATCTATGAAATGTGCATTGTAGGCTACACGTGAGATTGACAAACATTATCGTTACTTCGGATTTGGAATGCCGGTAGGCCCTCCCTGCACCCCTCGTAACATTGCTATATGAATGAAAGGTTATTGCAAATGATGGCTTACAACAAAACTCTTTTGATAACACGACCTGAAAGAAGGATCATTTTCTCACACATCTCCCCTGATTGTGTAGTAAAGACTTACTGAAAGAAACCGCAGCTATGTGAACAGTAAACAAAACGGGCGAAAAAGAACAACGTGCAGCTACAGTGGTAACGTCTTTTTCCTTGATTTTTTAATGAATTACACCGGGCATTTATTTGGAACCGGCCTTTATTTATCAACATTTACACCTCCACCCGGCAATTAAAGGGAATCCGGCGATTGATTGGAACTCGGCTATTATTAGGTATTTTACGGTATTCAAGCTTTACCCTACATACAGACATTTTATTTTTTGTGTTTTATTTCATATTACTCTTATAAAGAATGAATAGAATGAATATAATATTACATTCCCATACAAATGTAGGGCCAATCTACAAACATACAATTCAAATAAAAAGTAAAGGACTAAAGACACTTTAATTAATTAATTTATTTATTTAACATGTTAACATAAAAGTTCTAGATATTTGGTAAAATGAATTCTTATTGGGAATAAACTTTATTCTTCTAGGATTTTGTATGTGAGTACTTTGCTTTGTCCTTTATGACATTTTTACATTACAGTACATGCCATTTAGCAGACACTCTTATCCAGAGAAACTGACAGAGAACTACAGGCTTAAAATTTTGTTTCATACTGTTCATACTGACAAAATTAATATGACTTTCCCCTTGTATGAATCTTCTGGTGCTTTTTAAGATAACCTATTTCACCAAAGCATTTTCCACACTGAGAGCACTGATGGCTCCTGAAGTGTTGCATTTTACTAAAGCTCTTTCCACAGTGAGAGCACTGAAAAGGCTTTTCCCCTGAATGAATCAGCTGGTGTGCTGTAAGATGGAACATGTGACCAAAGCTCTTTCCACACTGAGAGCACTGAAATGGCTTTTCTTTTGTATGTGTGATCAGATGTTGGGTAAGCTGTGAGCTGAATCTGAAAGTCTTTCCACATACACTACACCGATAGCACATTTTGTCTGTGTGTATTTTGTGATTTTGTTCTTTTTTTGTGTCAGTGTTCCATCTTCTGTTAGACTGGATCCTTTGAACATCACCTATAACATACAGAAGACATTTTTAAAATAACATTCCATGAATTTTTCTTTGTCTGTGGTGACTGTCCTACAAATTTGTTTGTGCTATATGTTCCAGCGTGAACCAGATATTTGTTGAAACTTTTTATCTAGGTTGGAAATCTCCATAGAGGCCAAACATATATTCAACCAAATACAAATATCTCAGTAAGAACACAAGTAACAAATGGTCACAGGCACTTTCTCCATTTTAAACGAAAGATTTAAGTTATCAAGCTGGTAATAGGTAAAGTTTCACTACATTTGATTACAGAGTTTACAAAAACAATTCATGCCCTCTGTACGTCAGCAATTGTGTGTTGCACCTATTTGCAAGCAGGTTTATATTTAGAGAGCTTTTTATCACAAAAGGGTTTAAGATAACTAACTAAATATATAGCATTATCTCATCTTATCGGCAAATAACATTCCTGTTCTATACAGTGTCCCTGTCCCATGCCTCACACTCCAATTTTGTTACAGGAAAGAACTTTTAGAACATGTAAACATGTGGTGGACTTTGCAATGAAATTAGTTTTGGAGATTTATACCAACTTGACTCACTTGTTGCAGACGAGTCATCTTTATCATACTCTCTTAGTCCAACCTCTTCTTCTTCTTTAATATCCACGGGTATAAAAAAATCTTGGTCGGGAATAGGTGGTGACATATTTATTTCAGTTTTAAAGTTTTGTTCCAACTCAGGCTTTTCATCCACTGTTTGATTTGCAAGTAGATAATTGCACAGGAAGTCATTAAATTCTTCTTCTTTTATCTCCTTTTTCACTGACATAGGAAGCTGTGATGACATTTTAGGCAAACAAATCAACCAGGCTGTCCTAAAGAGGAAGGGTATGTAGATAGCTTGAAATCTAGTAAAAGTTCTTATAAGGTCAACTTAACAACTACAGAAATACAAATGTACTGTGACATTGAATACCGGATTCTTGTAGACCAGATTTCTTGCTCCTTCAAGTATGAGTTCAGGAAACTAATTGCACTCTGTGGTACTTATATGGTGCTTAGATCATGGCCCTATAGCCTCCCTTTATTCAACACAGACCAATCAATAGCCTCCTTTGTTCCAAACTGACCAATCATATTCAAGAACAATTGGAATGTAAACTAGTTGGGCAAAGAATCATGGGAAGGAATTCCACATGAATTGACACCATTCAGACATCTGATGGTGCTCAGGTGGGCAAAGCCTTGGGGGGTTGCATGTATGAGAGAGAGAACTCTGTTGTGTTTCTCTGCATGGACAGACAACTGTGAGAATGCTACATAACGCTTATGATACAGACTTCATAAAAGCCACGATAGATTTTACTGAAGGTTTCAACATCATTTTTACCTATGGCCAGGGGCGTTCTACATGCATACACGCAACCCCCCAACCCCCCAACCCCCCCAAGGCTGTGCCCACCTGAGCACCATCAGATGTGTGAATGGTGTCAATACATGTGGAATTCCTTCCCATGATCCTTTGCCCAACTAGTTTAAGGTCCAATTGTTCTTGAAGGTGATTGGTCAGTGTGGAACAAAGGAGGCTATTGATTGGTCTGTGTTGAATAAAGGGAGGCTACAGGGCCATGATCTAAGCACCATATAAACACCACAGAGTGCAATGAGTTTCCTGAACTCATACTTGAAGGAGCAAGAAATCTGGTCTACAAGAATCCGGTATTCAATGTCACAGTACAATTGTATTTTTGTAGTCGTAAGTTGACCTTATAAGAACTTTTACTAGATTTCAAGCTATCTACATACCCTTCCTCTTTAGGACAGCCTGGTTGATTTGTTTGCCTAAAATGTCATCACAGCTTCCTATGTCAGTGAAAAAGGAGATAAAAGAAGAAGAATTTGATGACTTCCTATACGGTTATCTACTTGCAAATCAAACAGTGGATGAAAAGCCCGAATTGGAACAAAATTTTAAAACTGAAATGATGTCCCCAACTATTCCCGACCAAGAGTTTTTGATACCTACGGATATTAAAGAAGAAGAGGAAGAAGAGGTTGGACTGGGAGAGTATGGCCAAGATGACTCGTCTGCAACAAGTGAGTCAAGTTGGTATAAATCTCCAAAAATCATTTCTTTGCAAAGTCCACCACATGTTTACATGTTCTAAAAGTTCTTTCCTGTAACAAAATTGGAGTGTGAGGCATGGGGCAGGGACACTGTATAGAACAGGAATGTTATTTGCAGATAAGATGAGTTACGATAATGCTATATATTTAGTCAGTTCTTAAACCCTTTTGTGATAAAAAGTCTCTAAATGTAAACCTGTTTGCAAAGAGGTGCAACTCACAATTGTTGAAGTACAGAGGGTATGAATTTCAGGTGTTTTTTTACACCTGACATTACAAACAGACATGTTAAAGTTGTAATCAGATGTAGTGCAACATTACCTATTACCAGCTTGATAACTTTTGTCTTTCGTTTAAAATGGAGAAAGTGCCTGTGAACATTTGTTATTTGTGTTCTTACTGAAATATTTGTATTTGGTTGAATATATGTTTGGCCTCCATGGAGATTCCCAACCTAGATGAAAAGTGTTAACAAATATCTGGTTTACTTTGAAACATATAGCACAACAGTAGGACAGTCAACACAGACAAAGAAAAAGTCATGGAATGTTATTTTAAAAATGCCTTCTGTATGTTATAGGTGATGTTCAAAGGATCCAGGCCAACAGAAGACGGAACACTGACACAAAAAAGAAACAAAATCATAAAATAAGCACAGACAAAATGTGCCATGAGTGTAGTGTATGTGGAAAGAGTTTCAGATTCAGCTCACAGCTTACCCAACATCTGATCACACACACAAAAGAAAAGCCATTTCAGTGTTCTCACTGTGGAAAGCGTTTTGGGCTAATGGGCTATCTCAAAAAACACCAGGTGACCCATTCAGGGGAAAAGCCATTTCAGTGCTCTCACTGTGGAAAGGGCTTTCGTAGAATGAGCGATCTCAAGACACACCAGATGATCCATTCAGGGGAAAAGCCATTTCAGTGCTCTCACTGTGGAAAGAGCTTTGGTCGAATGCATCAACTCAAGAGCCACCAGAAGATTTATACAGGCGAAAAGCCTTTTCAGTGCTCTCACTGTGGAAAGAGCTTTAGTCAAATGCACCATCTCAAGACACACCAGATGATCCATTCAGGGGAAAAGCCATTTCAGTGCTCTCACTGTGGAAAATGCTTTGGTCAAATAGGTTATCTCAAAAAACACCAGAAGATTCATACAGGGGGTAAATGATATTAATGTTGTCAGTAAGAAATGGCTTTTAAAACAACTTTACCTACTGGGGGAACAGCATGCCAAATTATTTCAGTGTAGACAGATGGATTCATGGAATTATTGATGTCAGGAAACACCTGAGAATTTATACTGGAAATAAGTTACTTCAGTGTTCTATGTGGAAAAGCATTTAACAGAATGATGAAAGAATTGAATGTGGTTGTTTCATTATTACATTTGTACAATTTACATTACAATCAAGTACCATTTTGCATGTGTCTTTATCTTTTTCAGTCCTCTGTGTAATGCCTGTTACATAGTGAATGGACAATAAAGTACAAATTGACTTTTACTTCGACTTTGAAACTGCATAGTAATCATCTGGAAACTGCACTGTAATTACTTGTATTATGTGGTTAAAATGAATATTACCATAAAATAAGATATAAATTACCATAAAATTACCCACTTATTACTGATCTGTAAAGTAAAGTGTTACCATGTACTTTCTTAATAGCAAGAAGCAAGATATTTAGTCACAAGACAAAGGGAGTAAGAGAGAGATGGAGTTAGAGAGAGAAAGAAAGAGATTGAGAGAGAGCGAGAACATAGCACAACTCAGCATGGCACGGTACGGCAGACAAAATGGGGGGAGGATTTTGGAAGGGGAACAGCGTTGGAATGAGCAGGAGAAGAGAACAGCTTTGGGAGGAGAAGAAAAGAACATTGTCCTGAAGAGTGGAAGGGAGCCAGGCATGGCATGGTGGGAGAAGCCAGGGTGAAGATGGACAGATGTGTAGACAGACAGATGAGAGAGAGAGAGGGAGAGAGAGGCATGGCATGGCATGAGAGAGAGAATAAAGAGCAAGAGAGCAAGAAAAAGAGAGAATGAGGGAATGAATGAAATTGATGTAAAATGAGAAAGAGAGAAGGAGAGAGACAGACAACAGGAGATACAGGGAGTGAGAAAGAGAGCAAGAGAATAAGA
This sequence comes from Coilia nasus, assembly GCA_027475355.1. Taxonomy (NCBI): domain Eukaryota; kingdom Metazoa; phylum Chordata; class Actinopteri; order Clupeiformes; family Engraulidae; genus Coilia; species Coilia nasus. The sequence goes on from CM050199.1 coordinate 7,905,602, forward strand.
CAATAAGTAAAACTGATGTGAGAGACTGACAGGGAGAAAAGAGGAGAAGAGAAGAAAGAGAGAGCAAGACAGAGAAGACCACAGAATGGAATTAAGCTTTGGCCATGATCTTACTGAAACATTCACGCCAATAAATGTTTCTTCATTTGATTTGAATTGAAAGAGCACACAATAACATTCACTATGCACACACTCTGACTTTCTCGCTCTATTTCTCTCTTTCTCTTTTTTATTGTTGATACACACACACACACACACACACACACACACACACACACACACGAAAAGATTTGCTGCTGAGCAAAATTTCCTTAACACATAAACTTGCACAAAACTTAAAAAATACACATTAAGTTAGACACATACACACACACACACACATATTCAGAAACTCATCTTATCATTCCAGGCACATGAAAAGATTCACTAACAGAATATCTCTCTCGTCAAACACAAACACACACACACACACACACACACACACACACATACTGAGAAAATTTGAGAAACACACTCACTGACATGTCTATATCAGAGTTTAACTCCCAAGGACAATCTATTTCCCACCACACCACTGCTGTGCTGAGCAAAAGGAGCCAGTCGGCCTGTCCACCATTTTCTCCCCTGACCATGTTCCTGACCCCCCCCCCCCCCTCTCACATGGACTGCTCAGAGATATGGCTGCCCCCCACCTATAAAAATGTTTTTTAATTGGCTGGGGCAAATGTGGCATTCCTTCCCATGATCCTTTGCCCAACTAGTTTACATTCCAATTGTTCTTGAAGGTGATTGGTTAGTCTGGAACAAAGAAGGCTATTGATTGGTCTGTGTTGAATAAAGGGAGGCTATAGGGCCATGATCTAAGCACCATATAAGCACCACAGAGTTCAATGAGTTTCCTGAACTCATACTTGAAGGAGCAAGAAATCTGGTCTACAAGAATCCGGTATTCAATATCACAGTACATTTGTATTTCTGTAGTTGTTAAGTTGACCTTATAAGAACTTTTACTAGATTTCAAGCTATCTACATACAGATGGCTAGCTTTCCCGATGCTCATTTAATTCTCACAAGGCGAGATTCCTGCAGTTGCGAGAAGTGTTTACCACTGCCGCCGCTAGGGACAGCATAGGACCACAAAGGTTTAAGCTGAAGTAAAGATCTCACTTCCGAGGTTGACCCACCCACAGCAAGACTTGCACTATTTAGTTGACTGTAAAAGTGCTATAATCCTCACGAGAACCTCACGAGATTCCTTCTGAGAACTGAGAATCGGGAAAGCTAACCATCTGTACCCTTCCTCTTCCTCTTCCTGGTTGATTTGTTTGCCTAAAATGTCATCACAGCTTCCTATGTCAGTGAAAAAGGAGATAAAAGAAGAAGAATTTGATGACTTCCTATACGGTTATCTACTTGCAAATCAAACAGTGGATGAAAAGACCGAATTGGAACAAAATTTTAAAACTGAAATGATGTCCCCAACTATTCCCGACCAAGAGTTTTTGATACCTACGGATATTAAAGAAGAAGAGGAAGAAGAGGTTGGACTGGGAGAGTATGGCCAAGATGACTCGTCTGCAACAAGTGAGTCAAGTTGGTATAAATCTCCAAAACTAATTTCTTTGCAAAGTCCACCACATGTTTACATGTTCTAAATGTTCTTTCCTGTAACAAAATTGGAGTGTGAGGCATGGGACAGGGACACTGTATAGAACAGGAATGTTATTTGCAGATAAGATGAGTTACGATAATGCTATATATTTAGTCAGTTCTTAAACCCTTTTGTGATAAAAAGTCTCTAAATGTAAACCTGTTTGCAAAGAGGTGCAACTCACAATTGTTGAAGTACAGAGGGTATGAATTTCAGGTGTTTTTTTACACCTGACATTACAAACGGGCATGTTAAAGTTGTAATCAAATGTAGTGAAACATTACCTATTACCAGCTTGATAACTTTTGTCTTTCGTTTAAAATGGAGAAAGTGCCTGTGAACATTTGTTATTTGCAGAGATGGGTGTAACGCATCACTAAGTAACGCGTTACTGTACTCACATTACATTTGTCGGTAACGTAGTAGTGTAACGCGTTACTGTTACAAGTTCATTAATCACACTACAGTTACTAACAGTGCATATGCTGATTACTGGACTTCTTCAGTGGACAGTCTGACCACAGATATCTGAGACGGATCCCCTGACTCTCCCCCAAAATCCTCAGGTGCACGCTTGCACGTTAGTCGCCAGACATGTCCATACGCAACTGTCGGGGAATTCGGGGAAATGACAAAGCCATCTACCATAATGTTCAGGGGTGGAGATATGATCATTATTTTTAACATGTTGAGTGAGCGACATTGCCTAAGTTAAAGTGCAATTGTCAAGGGATGAGGAGAAGAGAAAAGCCGTGAGGAATTTGCTGTCTGCAGAGTGTATTGTTTTGCTCCGTAATGTGGAGCCGGTTGCGCAGAATTAGAAACCTGCCGCCATACAGCACTGTCGCTGAGAAGATGTTTGCTTTTGATGAGAAGAAGGAAAAACAGCTTCCTTCAACTCTGACACAAACGTAACAGAGTATTTTAAGTTGGAGTCAGACATGGAAGCCCTTAACCGTTTCCATCATATAAGAAGTATGAAACTTAACACAGCTAACGCATCTAGTGCGCCAGTCAAGAGGCTATTCAGACTATACGGTCTCGCGCTGAAGCCTGAAATCGGTTGTCGGATAAAAGATTTGAAAAACGTCTCCTCATGCAGTATGATCATCGGGGGAGCTCCCCCAATGACTTAACAAAGTGACTTTGCCCTAGACTAGCATGCCAATGAAACGTGTACCCTGACATAATCTAAAATGGTTATTTTATTTTATTTAGTAACACGTTTTATTTGAATGGTCTCTAGTTTGTTAAGGCATTTATGCTGTAGCCCGTATGCCAGTCTCTGCATGTTATTTCATTCATTCTATTTTAGTAAGTGTTGTCAAGTTAACCTGTTTTAGACTTTTGGCTTGCAGCGCAATACTGATATGACCCTCTGCACAGCTCTTCAGATTTTCACCAACTTTGTGGTGTAGCCAGGCTGTTTTCGTGAAATGGCATGACAGAATGACTTGTCTTACATCTTGCTCAATGCAATAGGACTTTATGTATTTTGCTCATGGCCGTTGCTGAGTAATGCAAAGTAATGTAACGCGTTACTTTCCATAAGGAGTAAAGAAGTAAAGTAATGCATTACATTTTTTAACAGTAGCGAGTAATGTGTAGTTGATTACTTTTTTTGAGGAACGACCCCAACACTGGTTATTTGTGTTCTTACTGAAATATTTGTATTTGGTTGAATATATGTTTGGCATCCATGGAGATTTCCAACCTAGATGAAAAGTGTGAACAAATATCTGGTTTACTTTGAAACATATAGCACAACAGTAGGACAGTCAACACAGACAAAGAAAAAGTCATGGAATGTTATTTTAAAAATGCCTTCTGTATGTTATAGGTGATGTTCAAAGGATCCAGGCCAACAGAAGACGGAACACTGACACAAAAAAGAAACAAAATTATAAAATACACACAGACAAAATGTGCCATGAGTGTAGTGTATGTGGAAAGAGTTTCAGATTCAGCTCACGTCTTACCCAACATCTGATCACACACACAAAAGAAAAGCCATTTCAGTGTTCTCACTGTGGAAAGCGCTTTGGGCTAATGGGCAATCTCAAAAAACACCAGGTGACCCATTCAGGGGAAAAGCCATTTCAGTGCTCTCACTGTGGAAAATGCTTTGGTCAAATAGGTTATCTCAAAAAACACCAGAAGGTACAGGGGGTAAATCATATTAATGTTGTCAGTAAGAAATGACTTTTAAAACAACTTTACCTACTGGGGGAACAGCATGCCAAATTATTTCAGTGTAGACAGATGGATTCATGGAATTATTGATGTCAGGAAACACCTGAGAATTTATACTGGAAATAAGTTACTTCAGTGTTCTATGTGGAAAAGCATTTAACAGAATGATGAAAGAATTGAATGTGGTTGTTTCATTATTACATTTGTACAATTTACATTACAATCAAGTACCATTTTGCATGTGTCTTTATCTTTTTCAGTCCTCTGTGTAATGCCTGTTACATAGTGAATGGACAATAAAGTACAAATTGACTTTTACTTCGACTTTGAAACTGCATAGTAATCATCTGGAAACTGCACTGTAATTACTTGTATTATGTGGTTAAAATGAATATTACCATAAAATAAGATATAAATTACCATAAAATTACCCACTTATTACTGATCTGTAAAGTAAAGTGTTACCATGTACTTTCTTAATAGCAAGAAGCAAGATATTTAGTCACAAGACAAAGGGAGTAAGAGAGAGATGGAGTTAGAGAGAGAAAGAAAGAGATTGAGAGAGAGCGAGAACATAGCACAACTCAGCATGGCACGGTACGGCAGACAAAATGGGGGGAGGATTTTGGAAGGGGAACAGCGTTGGAATGAGCAGGAGAAGAGAACAGCTTTGGGAGGAGAAGAAAAGAACATTGTCCTGAAGAGTGGAAGGGAGCCAGGCATGGCATGGTGGGAGAAGCCAGGGTGAAGATGGACAGATGTGTAGACAGACAGATGAGAGAGAGAGAGGGAGAGAGAGGCATGGCATGGCATGAGAGAGAGAATAAAGAGCAAGAGAGCAAGAAAAAGAGAGAATGAGGGAATGAATGAAATTGATGTAAAATGAGAAAGAGAGAAGGAGAGAGACAGACAACAGGAGATACAGGGAGTGAGAAAGAGAGCAAGAGAATAAGACAATAAGTAAAACTGATGTGAGAGACTGACAGGGAGAAAAGAGGAGAAGAGAAGAAAGAGAGAGCAAGACAGAGAAGACCACAGAATGGAATTAAGCTTTGGCCATGATCTTACTGAAACATTCACGCCAATAAATGTTTCTTCATTTGATTTGAATTGAAAGAGCACACAATAACATTCACTATGCACACACTCTGACTTTCTCGCTCTATTTCTCTCTTTCTCTTTTTTATTGTTGATACACACACACACACACACACACACACACACACACACACATACTGAGAAAATTTGAGAAACACACTCACTGACATGTCTATATCAGAGTTTAACTCCCAAGGACAATCTATTTCCCACCACACCACTGCTGTGCTGAGCAAAAGGAGCCAGTCGGCCTGTCCACCATTTTCTCCCCTGACCATGTTCCTGACCCCCCCCCCCCTCTCACATGGACTGCTCAGAGATATGGCTGCCCCCCACCTATAAAAATATTTTTTAATTGGCTGGGCCTCTTGGCGGCTGGGCCCCAGAAAGCTTTCATGTTTATGTCCCTTTGTGGGAGCCATGAAAGAGAACCACACCATCTGGCCTTTCTCTTGCAAGCCCTTAATGCTGACCACCAGCCTACCACCACCACACCCAAACCAAGGCCCCTGTGCTTCACTGAGAGAACTCTGTTATGTTTCCCTGCATGGGCAGGCACCTGTAAGAATGCAACATAACGCTTATGATACAGACTTCATAAAAACCAAGATAGATTTTACTGAAGGTTTCAACATCATTTTTTACCTATGGCCAGAGGCATTCTACGTGCATACACGCAACCCCCCAACCCCCCAAGGCTGCGCCCACCTGAGCACCATCAGATGTGTGAATGATGTCAATACATGTGGAATTCCTTCCCATGATCCTTTGCCCAACTAGTTTACATTCCAATTGTTCTTGAAGGTGATTGGTTAGTGTGGAACAAAGGAGGCTATTGATTGGTCTGTGTTGAATAAAGGAAGGCTATAGGGCCATGAATTAAGCACCATATAAGCACCAAAGAGTGCAATTAGTTTCCTAATTGCCATTTCATTGTGCTCACTGTGGAAACAGTTTTGGTCTAATGCAACACCTCAAGAGGCACCAGAAGATTCATACAGGCGAAAAGCCTTTTCAGTGCTCTCACTGTGGAAAGAGCTTTAGTCAAATGTATCACTTCAACAGCCATCAGATGATTCATTCTGAGGAAACGCCATTTCAGTGCTCTCAGTGTGGAAAGAGCTTTGGTAAAATGGACCATCTCAAGACACACCAGGTGATCCATTCCGGTAAAAAGCCATTTCAGTGCTCTCACTGTGGAAAGAGCTTTGGTCAAATTGGCAGTCTCAGGACACACAAGATGGTCCATTCAGGGGAAGAGCTTTGGTCAAATAGCTTATCTCAAAAAACACCAGATGATCCATTCAGGTGAAAAGCCATTTCAGTGCTCTCAGTGTGGAAAGAGCTTTGGTCAAATAGCTTATCTCAAAAACACCAGAAGATTCATACAGGGGGAAAATTACATTAATTTTGTCAGTATAAAACGACTTTTAATCAGTCTAAAACAACTTTACCTACTGGGGGAACAGCATGCCAAATTATTTCAGTGTAGACAGACCTTTAATGGAATTATTGATGTCAGGAAACACCCGAGAATTCATACTGGAAATTCGTTACTTCAGTGTTCTATTTGGAAAAGCATTTAACAGAATAATTAAAGAATTCAATGTGGTTGTTTCATTGTTGCATCCACACAGTTTACATTACAATCAAGTAGCATATTGCATATGTCTTTATCTGTTTCTATTTAACATATTTGATTAAAGAAGCCCTGATACTCTGCAAATTCCCTGGGTATTTTATTTCAAAAGCTGTGTCATTTTTTCAAGGTAATTAAACAAAAAATGACACTAACTATTGGAAGGAGGATACTTGGTGGGTATATCAACACAGATGAGAAATGAAGTAGGAACGTGCATTAGTGTGTTTTACAGCACTGATACCATGTAGTTTGTGCGAAATTACTTTGTTTCAATGTAATAACAAATAATAGGGTGAAATCAGCTAAACTGGGACACTTTTTGGTTGATCGCAAATAAAAACATTTAAAATGCTAAAGATGGTAAAGGTGATTAGCTGTATAGCTTCATATGGGTCTCTAAAGCATTTATGTGCAGAAAATACATTTACAATAAGAATATTTTTAAAGAGTTTAACCTTTAAAGACCACAAGTCACCATTGTTATGTCTGGGTAAACGTTCCTGTAAAATGGGACGCCCAGTCAGGTAAAGTGGGACAGTCAGTGGTGGTATAAAGAATTTGCAACAAACTCAATAATAATAATTTAATATATTTTCAATTTTATTTTCTAATCAGATTTATTAGTTCATGATGTCCAACTTCAATAAACTGATTTTTTAAACCTTGCTTCGTCCCATCTATGATACTTTAGTCCAATCAAAATCATATATATTGTACATGACAAATGCAGTAACAGTATTATAACATGTCCTTTCATTTCCTACTGATACTTAGAGAGATAAAGGTTTAAAACCATATTTGTCCCATTTTACCTGATCTCATCCTACAGTTTACTGAATGCTACAATGACTTAAAATTTTGATAGTAGCCACGTACTTTCCAAAATGTTACTCCTTCACAAAACCACCATGCTGGTGTAATTACAGTCATATTACTTCACAATAAGTAAATCCTAAACTTTATAATTTGAGTAATTACACATTTACTTCAAATAAATACAATTTCATTATACTCTCAAATCAAAGCAGTCCCAGAAAACAAATAACCTGCCTGCACAAATGTGATGGGTGGTACTGAGATTTAGATTGTAGCAAAAAGGCCAGGTCTGTCTCAAAGACATGGTTTTGATGCGCAAGATGTTATGCAAGTGAGAGTCACCTCTTGTCCTTGTTCTTGTTAAAGTTCATAAGTGAGAATGTCTTCTCGCAAAGGTATGTCGAGCCAAATAAGCTTAGCATTTTCTTAGCAAATGTTTGAATCTCTCGGAACCTGCCTTTATCCAGCTGGCAGTAAAAGTTGACATTAGGGGGCTGGAGAGGCGTTCGTACTTTGTCGCAAGCTAATGAAAAAAAAATCAAACCCAACACCCTTTGTCTCTGTCTCTTAATATTGGACAAAATGTCTTCAATTCTCCCTGCCACAGTGTTACCATTTGCAAAGTCTTGCTTCTTCTCAGGACAAATGCTCTCCACCATTTTCATGCACGCAGTCTTTAACAAATTTACCATCAGCGAAAGGTTTGCAGTGCCTCGCAATCAACGTTGCCACCTCGTAGCTCACTTTTGTGGCATTTCATTTCATTTGAAAAAATATTTTCCACTTGGAAGCGGTGGCCCTTGCTGTCAATTTTCCAATTTTTATTTACAGTCGCCTATACTCTGCGTGGCCAAGCAGTTATGCTGTTAAGGCTGCTAACAGCAAGATTGCTACAGATGCAATTCAGCCATTCACAATCATCGAAGCATCGAACATGCAGTTTTTAGAATGGGGGGCAGCATATTATTGACTTTAGGAGGGAGACTGCGGGCCGCTGGAAATGAGCCCGCGGGCCGCATTTGGCCATGTCTGAGTTAGATGGTAAGATGTATTATTGTGTCTGTTACTACACTGACACAAATGAAGTAATTTCACACCAACTACATGGTATCAGGGCTGTAAAATACACCATTGCATATTCCTACTATTCCAGGTGTGTTGATATACCCACCATAGTGTTGTATACATACCATAGTGTTGTTGTTTGCAATTACCTTGAAATAAATTAAGTAGTTTTAGGGGAATTGCACAATATCAGTTGTATTCAGGCAGGGGGCCCAAAATGTGTGAAGAGATTTAGTCAAATGGCTAATTTCAAGAGACACCAGATGATCCATACAGGGGTAAAACATATCCAAGTTCTCAGCATAGCAAGGCATTTAATGAACAGAGTTCTGTAAAACAACACCAAAGAATTAAACCGGGGAAAAGGCCTGTCAGGGTTTTTTGTGAAACTGCTGAAATCGGTGTGGACAAACTGTTAAGAAAATGGTGGCAGAGCTGGGGCAGTCATTTCATTTTTGCATCCACGCAAGTAACTAAAGGAAAGAAAAAAAATTCACCACAGATACAGTAGATGTTCATCAGTATTCAATCACATCAATGACATGTTTTCACATACTCAGAGTGAACCCTCTATAGAAGCAAACCTACCCCTAGCAGTCTGCCATAAAAAATGATAGAGCAGCTTTGTGGACTTTACTGGGGAAATAATAATCAATAAAAACTGACCTGTAGTTTCATAGAGTGAACTACAATTAAACAATTTGCAGAAAACAAGAATCTATCTAAAGTAACGTATCATGTGGGGGCAAAAACAAACATAACAGTGAATTATGGGAAGGGATTCCATGCAGAAGCAGTGTTGACACGTGTAATGGCCGACACAGGATGCTGGATGGGGGTGGGGTGGATGTATGAAGTGAGTGTTGAGCAGGGGTGGGTGAGAGGTTAGATGGGTGACTTCTTAAAAGCTCACCATGTGGTTACATGTGTCTTAATGTGTGCATAAATGTGTGCCTGTATGTATGTGTACATGTAGATATGAACATCTATGTATGAAATCCTATAGGACATCCTGAGAGTGATGTTCCTTAGTAATGACGTGCTGCCATTGTCCTCCCCAACCACAGCATTAGACCTGCTATGTGTTTTACTTTTTATTTGGCTATATGTTCTCAGAGCCTCTAGCTTGCTTCTTTACCACCAGCTCAGGGATTAGGTGGGGTGGGGGTATGGGGTTCAGTATGTGGTGTGTGAGAAATCGTTTTGACAGTGAGTGGATAAAAATTAAATTAAATTAAATGTTCCACGTTTTATTCAGGTTACAGTATATTCAGCTTAGCTCTGCAATTTAAGAGGGTGTGGGAAAATTTAACCTGTCTGTTTTCTAATACTGATTTCTAACACTGATTTCTAATTTCTGATACTGATTACATCTCAGAAGGCTACGTATCACAGGGAAGACAGGAAGCTCAGAAAACATAAAGTAAAGCTGAAAAAGCATGCAGCCTCCTTAAAAGCTTTGTGATCGTCTATTCATGTATACATAAATAGGCCTACATCTATGTATTCAAGCTTTACCTGACAAAGAGACATTTTATTTTATATGCTTTATTTCATCTTACTATTCTAAAGAATGCATATAATGTTACATTCCTATACAAACGTAAGGCCCATCTACAAGCATACAATTCAAATAGTCACATGTTAATATGAAAGATATTTGGTAAAATTAATGTTCTAGGATTTTGTATGTGAGTACTTTGCTTTGTCCTTCTGACATTTTTACATTACAGTAAATGCCATTTAGCAGACACCCTTATCCAGAGAGACCGACAGAGAACTACATGCTTAGGGGCACAGCAGTGGCAGGCCCTGGGATCAAACTCACTACCATCTGGCCTTTCTCTTGCAAGCCCTTATTGCTCACCACCATCCTACCACCACCACACCCAAACCAAGGCCCCTGTGCTTCACTGAGAGAACTCTGTTGTGTTTCTCTGCATGGACAAACACCTGCAACAATGCTACATAATGCTTATGATACAGACTTCATAAAAACAAAGATAGATTTTACTGAAGGTTTCAACATCATTTTGTTCATGTATCCACTTTACCTATGGCCAGGGTCGTTCTACACACATAGACGCAACCCCCCAACCCCCCATGGCTGTGCCCAGCTGAGCACCATGAGATGTGTGAATGGTGTCAATAAATGTGGAATTCCATCCCATGATCCTTTGCCCAACTAGTTTACATTCCAATTGTTCTTGAAGATGATTGGTCTGTGTTGAATAAAGGGAGGCTATTGGGCCATGATATAAGCACCATATAAGCACCACAGAGTGCAGTTTCCTGAACTTTCCATACTTGAAGGAGCAAGAAATCTGGTCTACAAGAACCAGTTACTGAATATCACAGTACAATTGCTGTATGCTGTAGTTGTTAAGTTGACCGTATAAGAAATTTAACTGGATTTCACTAAATTGCATCAGCTTTCTACATACTTTTCCTCTTTAGGACAGCCTGGTTGTATTTATTTTACAAACCAGAACTGCCGCCTAAAATGTCATCCCAACTGCTCATGTCAGTGAAAAAAGAGAAAAAAGAAGAAGAATTTGATGACTTCATATATGGTTATCTACTTGCAAATCAAACAGTGGATGAAAAGCCTGAGTTGGAACAAAACTTTAAAACTGAAATGAATATGTCACCAACTATTCCCGACCAAGATTTTTTTATACCCGTGGATATTAAAGAAGAAGAAGAGGTTGGACTAAGAGAGTATGGTAAAGACTCGTCAGCAACAAGTAAGTCAAGTTGGTATAAATCTTCACAACTTCATTGCAAAGTTCACCATATGTTTACATGTTCTAAAAGTTCTTTTCTGTAACAAAATTGGAGTGTGAGGCATGGGACAGGGACACTGTATAGAACAGGAATGTTATTTGCAGATATGCAGTTATTTGTGATTAAAATGATTAAAATAATGCTATATATTTAGTCAGTTTTTAAACCATTTTGTGATTAAAAAGTCTCAACACACAATTGTTGAAGTACAGAGGGTATGAATTTCAGTTGTTTTTTACACCTGACATTACAAACAGACATGTTAAAGTTGTAATCAAATGTAGTGCAACATTACCTATTACCAGCTTGATAACTTTAGTTTTTCGTTTAAAATGGAGAAAGTGGCTGTGAGCATTTGTTACTTGTGTTCTTACTGAGATATTTGTATTTGGTTGAATATATGTTTGGCCTCTATGGAGATTTCCAACCTAGATAAAAATGTTCAAGAAATATCTAGTTCAAGCTTCAAAATAAAGCACAATATGCTATCTAACTTTTCAACAAATTTGTAGGACAGTCACCACAGCAAAGAAAAAGTCATGGAATGTTATTTTAAAAATGCCTTCTGTATGTTATAGGTGATGTTCAAAGGATCCAGTCTAACAGAAGACGGAACACTGACACAAAAAAGAAACAAAATCATAAAATACGCACAGACAAAATGTGCTATGAATGTAGTGTATGTGGAAAGAGTTTTAGATTCAGCTCACGTCTTACCACACATCTGATCACACATAGAAAAGAAAAGCCATTTCAGTGCTCCCACTGTGAAAAGAGCTTTGGTCAAATGAGCACTCTCAAGAAACACCAGATAGTCCATTCAGGGGAAAAGCCATTTCAGTGCTCCCACTGTGAAAAGAGTTTTGGTCAAATGAGCACTCTCAAGACACACCAGATGATCCATTCAGGGGAAAAGCCATTTCAGTGCTCCCACTGTGAAAAGAGCTTTGGTCAAATGAGCACTCTCAAGACACACCAGATAGTCCATTCAGGGGAAAAGCCATTTCAGTGCTCCCACTGTGAAAAGAGTTTTGGTCTAATGCACCACCTCAAGAGCCACCAGAAGATTCATACAAGAGAAAAGCCTTTCCATTGTTCTCACTGTGGAAAGAGCTTTAGTCACATGCAACAATTCAAGAGGCATCAGATGGTTCATTCAGGGGAAAGGCCATTTCAGTGCTCCCACTGTGGAAAGAGCTTTGGTCAAATGAGCACTTTCAAGAAACACCAGATTATCCATTCGGGTGAAAAGCCATTTCAGTGCTCTCAGTGTGGAAAGAGCTTTGGTCAAATGAGCACTCTCAAGACACACCAGATGATCCATTCAGGGGAAAAGCCATTTCAGTGCTCTCACTGTGGAAAGAGCTTTGGTCAAATGAGCACTCTCAAGAAACACCAGATTATCCATTCTGGTGAAAAGCCATTTCAGTGCTCTCACTGTGGAAAGAGTTTTGGTCTAATGCAACACCTCAAGAGCCATCAGAAGATTCATACAGGCGAAAAGCCTTTTCAGTGCTCTTACTGTGGAAAGAGCTTTAGTCAAATGCAAAACTTAAAGAGGCATCAGATGATTCATTGAGAGAAAAAGCCTTTTCAGTGCTCCCCCTGTGGAAAGGGGAGAATGGGCAGTCTCAAAAAATACCAAGTGATCCATTCCGGCCATTTCAGTGTTCTCAGTGGGGAAAGAGCTTTGGTCAAATAAGCCATCTCAAGACACATCAAGTGATCCATTCGGGTGAAAATCCATTTCAGCGTTCTCACTGTTGAAAAAGCTTTGGTCTAATGGGCAATCTTAAGATACACCAGATGATCCATTCAGGTTAAAAGCCATTTTATTGCTCTCACTGTGGAAAGACCTTTGGTCAAATAGGTTAGCTCAAAAACACCAGAAGATTCATACAGGGGGAAAATCATATAATTGTAGTTAGTATGAAATGACTTTTAATCAGTCTCTAAAACAACTTAACCTACTGGGGGAATGGCATGCCAAATTATTATAGTGTAGACAGACCTTTAGTGGAATTATTGATGTTAGGAAACACCTGAGAATTCATACTGGAAATTCGTTACTTCAGTGTTCTATGTGGAAAAGCGTTTAACAGATTGATTAAAGAATTGAATGTGGTTGTTTCATTATTGCATCCACACAATTTACATTACAATCAAGTACCATTCTGCATGTGTCTTTATCTGTTTCAGTCCTCTGTGTGATGCCTGTTACATAGTGACAATAAAGTACACTTTGACTTTGACTTTGAAACTGCACAGTAATTGTCTGGAAACTGCACTGTAATTACTTGTATTATGTGGTTAAAATGAATATTACCATAAAATTAGATATAAGTTACCATAAAATTACCCACTTATTACTGATCTGTAAAGTAAAGTGTTACCATGTACTCTCTTCTATACTCTCTTAATAGCAAGAAGCAAGATATTTAGTCACAAGACAAAGGGAGTAAGAGAGAGATGGAGTGAGAGAGAGAAAGAGAGAGATTGAGAGAGAGAGAACACAACAAAGCACAGACCACCAGATACCATGATACCAGATACCTCATTACCGTGAAATAATAATTTACTATAAAATTACCCACTTATTACTGATCTGTAAAATAACATGTTACCATGTACTTTCTTAATACCAAGAAGCAAGATATTTAGTCAGGGCCGGCGCTAGGCATAGGCAGACTAGGCGGGCGCCTAGGGCGCCAAATGTGGTGGGGGCGCCATCTAGCAACGCCTGTAATCTCCACTCATAGTAGAATTAGAACATCAAGCGAAAAACATAAAAACATTAAGCATGATTATTCTTGGGTGCCCAGTAGAGGTGTTAGGCACGAGCGTACAGGGCAGCCTTCAAGTGCGCAGCGCTGTCACTCGAGCGTGTTGTGGCAAGGGCAAGGAGAAGGGGCATGCGGGGGTTTTTGGCCTTCTCCGCAACTAATAGCCCACTATGACACAGGTTAGCTGAGTAAATCACAGTAGTATTTTCTTAGAAACAAAATAGACTTCATTTATAATATTGCCAATCCAAGACTATATGTCACATGTTATCGTTTCCCTAAGCGAACCTGTCTACGTTGTCGTAACTCTTATGTTAAGGGATGTGTTCTGATAGTCCCGAATTTACAGCGGTAAGATGTGGGCATGAAAGCATGAATATAGAAAAGGGAAAACAAGCCATCAGATGCGCAGTTTAGTAAAAAAGAACAGGAGGTGGGAAAAAGAGTGCAAGATAAGGGTAGGCAGTATCATTGCATGACAGCTTGTAGGCTGTGTATCATGAAATAAGATAATAGGGTAAGGGAAAGCTATAAATTAACTGTTTACGTTTGTTAGCCGCTTGTTCTGTAGGCTATGATAGTAAACAGTGCACAGTAAATTGCAGATATTGATGTAGGTTTTTCAATATTTTGTTAAGCATAGCATTAAGTAGCCATTAAGTGTGAGGTGTATTGCTGATCTTATCCTCGATTTCTCACAAACTGGGTGTAGCCCAATTACCCATTTACATACTATGCTACCCAGGATTTAGAAGAATATTCTGCATCAAGCTTACCTAGAGTGGTACGGAGTTTGTTTTGGTTAAGCAAGTTAGAAAAGTAATCTTACTATAATACTAAACTGATTTAATGATACCTTTTACATATCTTAAAATTTTAACTCATTCGATGCCAATGACGCGAAAACGTGCCTTTTACGATAGTAACGCCCAGTGCCAATGACGCGTTATCGAGTCAATTTCGTTTTTTTACAGGGGAGGTGGGGTAATCATCTGACCTAGCTTGTGTAAAAAAATCAAAGTTGTAATCACAAGGGAACCCATTCTGTGGGTAGTACCAGTATCAGTGTGGATATGTGATCATCTAACATTGTCTCAAAGAAGAGACACTGGACCTGGCTTGCTCAATTGCTCGCAGTTTTGCACACTGCTAGCTTGATCAAAATAAATCCTGTCAGCACGTATATTGAAGCTACTGTTTTCCTAGCAACATCTCACGTTTAGCTTCTGCAAGCAACCAATAGATTAATTTCACTTTAGGTAATGCATAATGAGCAGCCTGTCGCGCTGTTTCATAGATAGCTACACCTGCATTTGACTGACCTGTCTGCGCCGACAGCAAGTCACTGACGACCCAGCTCTCTACATTTGGTAAAGCGCACGGATTCACTGCACTCTCCCAACATCATAATTTCCTGTGCTATCATTCTCATGTGTTAATCTAGTTGTTCTGTGTGCGGATCCTGTGGAATACGATGTTATTTTCCTCTGAAGGCGTTGTATATTTAGTTTGGTTCCGGTTTGCCTATCCCCTCTCTGAGCCAAGTTCCCACACTAAAATGTTACAATGTTTTATGTCGTGTTTGGTGACGTTCAGAAATATTACATTTACAAGCATGGAGCAGTAGTCTAATTGCATAGCTTACTCCGATACTAGATGTATGGACCGGTATTTTAGATCGTGTTTATAGGTCTTCTCTGCTGTACACACACATGCATACACACGCGCACACACATAGGGGGGGAGCTAGAAGCACTACAGTTATAACATAGTGTGCTGTACATAAATAGCTGCTAGAAAGTCTTATTTTTGCCTTTGAAATGTTTACGCACAAAGTGTTTCCCATGAAGTGTTGCTTTTAGCTGTGCTTCAAAGAATCTATGAAATGTGCCTACATGGTTTTATAAATAAATTTGTATTTTTTTAATTTATAAATAATGTTGCCAGCGTTATTTTTGGTGCAGTATACAATGGGATCACTTTTCATAATGTTTGAGATGTCTCTGAAGCAAAAACAATTGTAATCAAAGTCATTTTCTGCTTGAAATGTTGCTCGTTACAAAAAGCCATTTTTCTCAGTATTTTGGTCAGAAATCAGCATTTTTAGTTAAACCCACCCATGTTCTCCAGACAATTGCTAAGGAATGGAAAGAGGTACAAACATTTTTTTTTCTGATGATAAAGGAAAGTCTGGAGTTTCTTTTGGTATGTTTTTTGTTGACACAGACATAGAATAGAATTTTCTGTGGGTCTTGAAAAAACACTGAAATGTTCAAAAAATCCTGGCACTGGGACGTGACCAACTTTGAAAATGGCTGGCACTCAATGAGTTAATGTATTAAATGTTAAATAACACTAACTATTAATGCTACCCATGACATGTATGTGTTATTGTAATTTGTAAGAGGGGTTCAATGGTGGTGTTTGCTAGGGCACCAAACTGACTAGAACCAGCCCTGTATTTAGTCACAAGACAAAGAGAGTAAGAGAGAGATGGAGTGTGAGAGAGAGAGAGAGAGAGAGAGAGAGAGAGGGAGAACACATCAAAGCACAGACCACCAGATAACACAGCACAACACAACACAGCACAACACAACATAGTACAGCACGGCACAACACAGCACAGCACAACATAGTACAACACAGCACGGCACAGTACAGCAGACAAAACGGGGGGAGAATTTTGGAAGGAGAAGAGAACAGCTTTGGAATGAGAAGGAGAAGAGAACAGCTTTGGAATGAGAAGGAGAAGAGAACAGCTCTGGGAGGAGAAGAAAAGCTGTATTCAGGCAGGGGCCCGAAATGTGTGAAGAGGTTTAGTCAAATGGCTAATTTCAAGAGACACCAGATGATCCATACAGGGATAAATACCTATCCAAGTGCTCAGTGTAGCAAGGCATTTAATCAACAGAGTTCTTTAAAACAACACCAGAGAACTAAACCAGGGCAAAGGCATGTCAGTGTTTGTGTGAAAACTGTTAAGAAAATGGTGGCAAAATTGGTGCAGTTGTTTCATTTTTCCATCCACACAATTAACACCAGGAAAGAAAAAATCCACGATAGATAGATGTTCATCAGTGTATAAACACACTGAGCAATGACTTGACATGTTTTCACATACTCAGAGTGAAGAGTCTATAGGAGCAAACCTACCCTTAGCAGTCTGCCATTAAATTTGATAGAGCAGCTTTGTGTATTTTATGGGGAAATAATAACCAATAAAAACTGACCTGTAGTTTCATAGAGTGAACTACAATTAAACAATTTGCAGAAACAAGTATCTATCTAAAGTAACTTATCATGTGGGATCAAAAACAAAAATAGCAATGGATTATGGGAAGAGATTCCATGCAGAAGCGGTGTTGACACGTGTAATGGCCGACACAGGATGCTGGATGGGGGTGGGGTGGATGTGTGAAGTGAGTGTTGAGCAGGGGTGGGTGAGAGGTTAGATGGGTGACTTCTTAAAAGCTCACCATGTGGTTGCATGTGTCTTAATGTGTGCATAAATGTGTGCCTGTGTGTATGTGTACATATAGATATGAACATCTATGTATGAAATCCTATAGGACATCCTGAGGGTGATGTTCCTTAGTGATTGCCATGTTTTGCCCTGCTCCTGTGGCTACAACATGACTGGTGCTGCCTGAAGCAAGAGCTCCCAGCTGCAGACCTGCTGCCACTGTCCTCCCCAACCACAGCATTAGACCTGCTATGTGTTTCACTCTTTATTCGACTATATGTTCTCAGGGCCTCTAGCTTGCTTCTTTACCACCTTGTGTCCAGCTCAGGGGTTGGGTGGGGGGTAGGTATGGGGTTCAGTATGGGGTGTGTGTTTCAAGTTTTATTCAGGTTATATTCAGGTCAGCTTTGCAATTCAAAAGGGTGTGGGAAAAGTTAATCTATCTGTTTTCTAATACTGATTACATCTCAGAGGGCTACATAACACAGCCAAGACAGAAAGCTCAAAAACCATAAAATAAAGCTGAAAAAGCATGCAGTATCCTTAAAAGCTTTGTGATCGTCTATCCATGTATACATAAATAGGCCTGCACATATGTATTCGAGCTTTAGCTGACATAGAGACATATGTTTTATTTCATCTTACTCTTATAAAGAATGAATTACATTACATTACATTTACCATACAAATGTAAGGCCAATCTACAAACATACAATTCAAATTCAAAGACACTTTTATTTATTTATTTAACAACACAGAGACATGTTAACATGAAAGTTCTAAATATGGTAAAATGAATTATTATTGCAGAAAAAAAACTATATTCTTCTAGGATTTTGTATGTGAGTACTTTGCTTTGTCCTTCTGACATTTTTACATTACAGTACATGCCATTTAGCAGACCCTCTTATCCAGAGATACTGACAGAGAACTACATGCTCAGGGGCACAGTGGCAGGCCCTGGGATCAAACTCACAACCATCTGGCCTTTCTCTTGGAAGCCCTTAATGCCGACCACCAGCCTACCACCACCACACCCTTTAAGGCCCCTGTGCTTCACTGAGAGAACTCTGTTGTGTTTCTCTGCATGGACAGACACCTGCACGAATGTTATATAATGCTTATGATATAGACTTTATAAAAACCAAGATAGATTTTAATGAAGGTTTCAACATCATTTTGTTCACATATCAATTTTACCTATGGCCAGAGACATTCTACGTGCATACAAGCAACCCCCCACGGCTGTGCCCACCTGAGCACCATTAGATGTGTGAATGGTGTCATTAAATGTGGAACTCCTTCCCATGACCCTTTGCCTAACTAGTTTACGTTCCAATTGTTCTTGAAGGTGATTGGTCAGTGTGGAACAAAGGAGGCTACTGATTGGTCTGTGTTGAATTGGGTCATGATATAAGCACCATATAAGCACTACAGAGTGCAGTCAGTTTCTTGAAGTCATACTTGAAGGAGCAAGAAATCTGGTCTACAAGAATCCGGTATTAAACAGCACAGTAGATTTGTATTTCTGTAGTTGATAAGTTGACCGTATAAGAAATTTTACTAGATTTCACGCTATCTACATACCTTTCCTCTTTAGGACAGCCTGGCTGATTTGCCTAAAATGTCATCACAACTTATCATGTCAGTGAAAAAGGAAAAACAAGAAGAATTTGATGACTTCCTATACCATTATCTACTTACAAATCAAACAGTGGACGAAAAGCCCAAATTGAAACAAAACTTTAAAACTGAAATAAATATGTCCCCAACTATTTCCGACCAAGATTTTTTGATACCCATGGATATTAAAGAAGAAGAAGAGGTTGGACGGGAAGAGTATGGCAAAGATGACTCATCTGCAACAAGTGAGTCAAGTTGGTATAAATCTCCAAAACTGATTTCATTGCAAAGTCCACCACATGTTCACATGTTCTAAATGTTCTTTCCTGTAACAAAAT
The DNA here is from genome assembly GCA_027475355.1 of Coilia nasus. Classification (NCBI taxonomy): domain Eukaryota; kingdom Metazoa; phylum Chordata; class Actinopteri; order Clupeiformes; family Engraulidae; genus Coilia; species Coilia nasus. The sequence goes on from CM050199.1 coordinate 7,925,061, forward strand.
TGGAGTGTGAGGCATGGGACAGGGACACTGTATAGAACAGGAATGTTATTTGCAGATAAGATGAGTTACGATAATGCTATATATTTAGTCAGTTCTTAAACCCTTTTGTGATAAAAAGTCTCTAAATGTAAACCTTTTTGCAAAGAGGTGCAACACAGAATTGTTGAAGTACAGAGGGTATAAATTTCAGGTGTTGACATTACAAACAGACATGTTAAAGTTGTAATCAAATGTAATGAAACATTACCTATTACCAGCTTGATAACTTTAGTCTTTCGTTTAAAATGGAGAACATGTCTGTGAGCATTTGTTACTTGTGTTCTTACTGAAATATCTGCATTTGGTTGAATATATGTTTGGCCTCCATGGAGTTTCACACTAAAACATATAGCACAATATGTTTCAGTGTGAACCAGAGATTGTTTAAACTTTTCAACAAATTTGTAGGACAGTAATCACAGACAAAGAAAAAGTCATGGAATGTTATTTTAAAAATGCCTTCTGTATGTTATAGGTGATGTTCAAAGGATCCAGTCTAACAGAAGATGGAACACTGACACAAAAAAGAAACAAAATTATAAAATAAGCACAGACAAAATGTGCTATCAGTGTAGTGTATGTGGAAAGAGTTTCAGATTCAGCTCATGTCTTACCACACATCTGATCACACATACAAAAGAAAAGGCATATCAGTGCTCTCAGTGTGGAAAGAGCTTTGGTCTAATGGGCAGTCTCACAAAACACCAGGTGACCCATTCAGGGGAAAAGCCATTTCAGTGTGGAAAGCCATTTCAGGGGAAAAGCCATTTCAGTGTGGAAAGAGCTTTGGTACAATGAGCCATCTCAAGACACACCAGATGATCCATTCAGGGGAAAAGCCATTTCAGTGCTCTCACTGTGGAAAAAGCTTTTGTCACATGAGCAGTCTCAAGAGACACCAGATGATCCATTCAGGGGAAAAGCCATTTCAGTGCTCTTACTGTAAAAAGAGCTTTGTTAGAATGAGCCATCTCAAGACACACCAGATGATCCATTCAGGGGAAAAGCCGTTTCAGTGCTCTCACTGTGGAAAGAGCTTTGGTCGAATGCAACAACTCAAGAGCCACCAGAAGATTTATACAGGTGAAAAGCCTTTTCAGTGCTCTCACTGTGGAAAGAGCTTTGGTCGAATGCACCATCTCAAGACACACCAGATGATCCATTCAGGGGAAAAGCCAGTTCACTGCTCTCACTGTGGAAAATGCTTTGGTCAAATAGGTTATCTCAAAAATCACCAGAAGATTCATACAGGGGGAAAATCATATCAATGTTGTCAGTAAGAAATGACTTTTAATCAGTCTCTAAAACAACTTTATCTACTGGGGGAATGACATGCTAAATTATTTCAGTGTAGACAGACCTGACATTATTGATGTCAGGAAACACCTGAGAATTCATACTGAAAATTTGTTACTTCAGTGTTCTATGTGGAAAAGCATTAAGAATTGAATGTGGTTGTTTCATTATTACATCCACACAATGTACATTACAATCAAGTAACATTTTGCATGCGTCTTTATCTGTTTCTATGTACCATATTTGATTAAAGAAGCCTTGATTCTCTGCAAATTTCCTAAAACTGTGTAATTTATTTCAAGGTAATTACACAAAAACAACACTTACTATTGTAAGGAGGATACTTGGTGGGTATATCAACACAGCTATGAAATTAAGTAGGAAGACATGATAGTGTATTTTACAGCCCTGATACCATATAGTTTGTGCAAAATTACTTTATTTGTTTTAGTGTAGTAAAAGAAACAATATGACATTTTACCATCTAACTGCTGCAACTTGGTTAGTCTCTTTCATCACTGTGTTGTTATGTCATAACAACCTTTTCCTTCATTTCCTTCGGGATCAATAAAGTTACTCTACTCTACTCTACTCTACTCTACTCTATAACATTTGATAGTAGCCATGTAATTAAAACATTTTGATCCTTCACAACACCGCCATGCGAATGTAATTACAATCATATTACTTCATAATAAGTAAATCGTGAAGTTCATCATTTTAATAATTACACATTCACTTCGAATAATTACAGTTTCATTATACCTTCATCAGTGAATGCTTCGGTTAGCTGTCAATGCATAATGTGAAGAATAGTGGAACTTACCTATTCTACTGCTATTGTGCATTTCTGTCAAAACATGTTTCATACAGTTCTGAAATTACTGCAAATTTCTGCACAATATCCATAATCCTGATATCCTAATAATAATGTAATCCTACATGGAACATAGACCCTTATTTCCGTCAGGCACAGACTACATATTTATCAACATTGATAAGCCACTGAATATCCCACCATCATGGTTCTTATATGATTTACTATATGCAATATGATTTTTTATTGGTTTACTATTTTTTTTATAAAATCAGTGCAAATAGTTGCTCACTAAATGAAACCAGATCTGGATAACCTAAACTGTCCTGAAAACAAAACAAGATATATCATGTATGTATGGCCCTTACAATGACCAATATATGAGGTTAAATGTAAAGGTAGGAAAAATACCCTGAAAATGGCCCAGGGCACATAGGGTTAAAGCAGTTTGCATTGTTATTCTCTAGAAACTGCACAGTAATCGTCTGGAAACTGCAAAGTAATTACTTGTGTTATGCGGCTAAAATTATTATTACCATGAGATTAGGTATAAATTACTATAAAATTACCCACTTATTACTGATCTGTAAAGTGTTACCATGTACTTTCTTAATAGCAAGAAGCAAGATATTTAGTCACAAGACAAAAGGGCTGTCATAAAGCCGATTTCCAGTCTAAACTCAATTTGACAAAATGTGTAGTTACTGTGTACCTACACTGACGAATGACATTTCAATGACAAGATTCTCTTGCTGAGTGTTATCCAATAGAAAATGACATCTTGTAAATTTAAGATTATGATTGGCTACACATTGTTTGTATAATTTATCAAACTGCTCCTAAAGTCATCCCAATGATATCGTGGAGCCCTGTCATTTTCATTGTGGTTGAAGTGTGAACTCCACAACAAACATGGCGTTATAGTTACTGTTGTAGTTCTTGGTGTGAATGGCTCTTTATTCATCCTGTGGTCATTCGTTTTCTGGTGTTTTATTCTTCTGCTCTACTCAGCTCTCTTCTCTTGCATTCCCTGTGTCGGTGCTGTTGTTCTAACCCTGCGTCCCTGCTGTCCACCCGCAGAGGCCCTGTACATCACCTGTAAGCTGCAGAACTGCTCTGAGGGCAACAAGGGGAAGCCCTTTCCCGGCTACATCGACCCCAACTCACTGGTGGTGCAGGACTAGTACGTGTTTGTTCAGGTATGTGAACCCATCTATCTATCTATCTATCTGTCTGTCTGTCTGTCTGTCTGTCTGTCTGTCTGTCATGCAAATGTCAGTGCTGATGTTCTGCTGTCCCCTGCTGTGTGATTGTCACAGGTCACCACAGGTGGCAGGACCATCTACTACGTGTCCTCCCAGCGGGACGTCTTCACCCCTATGAAGCTCCCCAAATACACCCTGCCTAAGGTAGCGCCCCCTCATTCACACTGCACACCTGACATTTTGACATGAACTGCACCAGGCAGCCACACACACACACACATGAGTGCACATACACACACACACACGAGCGCATGCACATGTGCACACACACACACACACACACACACACACACACACACACACACACACACACACAGGCTCATGTATGAACACCGTCTAATCTAATCATGACATGAAAAATATATACGTTCAGTCCTGCAATACAGTTTTTTTATGACATATAAATAAACAAACACACACACCACATACACACATGCACGCACGCGCACACACACACACGCACACACACACGCCCACATTTACTTGCACACACACATACACAAAACCACCCAAACACAGTTATATAAATAGACAGCCTTTCCATGTTCTGGTTGTAAATGGACTTTCAGTTTGCTCCATGACAATCTTGATCATTCACTTGGTGCATGACAACTCACACAGGGACACACACACACAAACACCAGATGGACAGACACCCACACCCACACGCTTGAACACACACACACACACACACACACACACACACACACACACACACACACACACACACACACACACACACACACACACACACACACACAAAGAGAGAGAGAGAGAGAGTATTTATTAAAGCTTTTTTGCCTTTTCAAAACGGCATGCCTAATTGGTATGTCCAGACATAACCAGTATTCTAGAATCCTTGTGTAGGGCTCCAATGAGTTCTCTCTACTTTCTACTTGTTACCTTAATCTTGTCTGTATCACAGTATCACGGTTCATAAAAGATAGAGATTTGCACAAGCACTTCGTTATCAGAGGACTGTGCAAAGGGTTTTTTGTTTCTATTTCTTAGTATGCGTGGTGTATACCAAGCCGAGTTAAGCTATATACAAGGCTTTTAACACCTTACATCTCAGCATCCATGTTTGTTTGTGATAGAACTATTAATACACATTATTGTAGGTCATTTTATATGCCGTAATAAGACATGTTTATATGTGATAGAACTATTAATACACATTATTATAGGTCATTTCATATGCCGTAACAAGACATGTTTATATGTAATAAAACTATTAATACACATTATTATAGGTCATTTCATATGTCGTAACAAGACAAAAAACTGTGTTGTACACATGACCTTCTTCTTCACAAGTTGAAGGTTATCATCCCTTTTAGCTATCTGCAAGCTCTTTCCCACACATTAATCAAGTACTGTGAATGGCAGGTTTGAATCTCATATGCTTTTACAGACTATTTCTCTCTGCACAGAGGTCAAGCCTTGCTGCAGACTGCAATGTCAGTAAAAGCATACTTTGACTTTGTGAGAAGGCTACTTGATGTGTTAGTATAAAGAGCTGTGTTAGTATAAAGCACTATGGTTGCTACATCCAGAAATGCTTGCATTGCATGCATTCTCCAGAAATGAAGAATGATAATGGAGCCATGGGGCCAGCCTTTGTTTTCCTATTCCATAAGCTCATGTTACTTTTCACACGCATGCACACACACACACACACACACACACACACACACACACACACACACACACACACACACATACACTAACACTGTTATAAGCAGTTCCCGTGTGCGTGCTTGCGCGTGTGCATGCATGTGTGTGTTGTAAGGATCTGGCCATAGATCCCCACGTTTTCCCCCAGAAAGCTGGATATGACTCAGCCGGATACGATGGGAAAGTGCTGTTCTTCGTTTATTAGGATACTATGAAACCACATAGGATGGACACAGTCTGTAGTTCTTCACTAAATAATCAGAGGTGGACAGTAACTAAGTAAATTTACTCAAGTACTGTACTTAAGTACAATTTTCAAGTATCTGTACTTTACTTTAAGTGTCTTTACTTTCAGTCACTGAATTTGAACTTGGTAATGATCATGATGGCAATGGCAGATAATGACAAATCATTGTCAAAACATTTGTGACTATGATAAAGTTGGAATGAAAAAAGACAATCACTTGACGTTCACCACACATCTTTGCAACTAAACTTAACTAAATTACATTTACCACTCCAATTGAGTTATTCCGTTTGTGTTCAGGTGTTTCAGATTTGTTAGTAGAGAATGAATAACAATAGTAATTCCATTGATGGTTTTAAACATGGACTCGGAATTACACTCTCAAAGATTTTTTTAAACTACAGAGCTTCCCCAAGTACATATTGTTTTGTAATTTACACCATTATCTTAAATCTCTGCAACCATACATGGACCTACTTACAAGGCAAAGGGTAGAAACCAGCAATGATCATTTTCAAAGAGCTAGGCTATGTTGACTGCAATTATCCTTATTGAAGTTTATTTGCATCAAAATTATTTTATATTAGGCTAAAATGTAAAAACCTTGTGTAGTTAAACAAATTACAATGTCAGGGAGGCCCAAAATATGAATATAGTGCGAATACAATACTGTAACATAATATGAAAATAGTGATGTTGTGTATAAAGAACTTAAGGTCAGGTGAAGTTCTAGTGACTTGTCTGTGGCCCCACATTATCAAAAAAGAAAGAAAAAAGATACTTTTACTTTTAATACGTAAGTATTTTTAAAAACAATTACTCTTGTACTTGTACTTGAGTAGAACATTGTCATTGCAACTTTCACTTGTAGTGGAGTAATATTTGACTAGGAGTATCTATACTTTTACTTAAGTAAAGGAATTGTGTACTTTGTCTACCTCTGTCAATAATACAAATATGGCCCTTGCGCATAGCGGCTCTGCAAGGTGTTTTAGAAAGGCGAGGGGGCAGCCAAAATAGATGTCATCATAGGGTGATCATTACAGTATGTGTGCGTGCGTGTGTGTGTGTGTACTGTATGTGTGTGTGTGTGTGTATGTGTGTGTTCTCCCAAGGACCTGCACGTGATCAGTACAGACGAGAAGCGTGTGGTGGCAGCAGTCCAGGAGTGGAACCAGAACGGCACGTTCAACCTGTATGTGTCCGAGTCCGGAGGGGTCTACTACACCCTGGCCCTGGAGAACGTCATGAGCAGCATGGGACCCGAGGGGAACGTCATGATCGACCTCTATGAGGTAGACCAACACACACACACACACACACACACACACACACACACACACAGTCTCTCGCTCTCTCTCTCTCGCTCTCTCTCTCTCTCTCTCTCTCTCTCACTCTCTCTCTCTCTCTCTCTCTCTCTCTCACTCTCTCTCTCTTTCTCTCATCTCTCTCTCTCTCTTTCTCTCTCTCTCTCTCTCTCTCTCTCTCTCACACACACACACACACACACACTCTCTCTCTCTTTGCTCCATAAATATCAAATATATCATGGATTTGTTGAAGAAAGATATTAATCAATACCAAAAATTTGTGTTGTATTACATACTCATTTCCATAAATATCAGCACACACATACACACACATTTGCATAGTGAAGTTATAATCCATGGAGGGTGGCAAAGTGGATTCAGAAGTGCAATTCACCCAAATTCATACAAATTAATGAACCACTGAAATGGTTTTGGAAACATTATTTTAAGGTTCAAAAGATTTAAGATGGAAAGCTACACGGATAAATGTAATCTATTTACAACTTACCATAAACCGTTGGCTGGAGCCAAGCAGGTGGTAACGGGCAGTCTGATTGGCTGGTCCTGTTGCCACAGTGACCAGTGACCTTTGCTGCTGTGGTAGCTCTCGGACACTGCCCAATCAAAATCCATTTTCTGATGTAGATGACCCATCTACCCCTCTATGGGACCATGTGTCAGTAGTCACACAAACACACACATATCATCTCTGTAGGTGCTACTTTTAACACCAGGAAGAGGACGTGGTTAAAATCTCTCTCTCTCTCTCTCTCTCTCTCTCTCTCTCTCTCTCTCTCTCTCTCTCTCTCTCTCTCTCTCTCTCTCTCTCTCTCTCTCTCTCTCTATCTGTCCCTCTCTCTGTCTGTCTTTCTCTTTTTCTCTCTCTATCTTTCTCTGTCCATGACTTTTTCTCACTCACTGGGTCAGTGGATGCCTTTAGCAGGAGTAGTCACACACACATATTAATTCTGTGAGGTACAACTTCTCATCAGTGTGTGGAGGAAGTCTCTCTCTCTCTCTCCCTCTTTTTCTCGTTCACTGGGTTGGCGAGTGCCTGTAGCAGTGGTGATATCTGGCGATCAGATAATGACGGTGCGCTCCCACAAGTCCTGGGAGAGATGGAGGGGGGCGAGGGATGGAGCGGCTTGATTGAGGTCACTAAGCACCTAACGCGGGGGCCTCGGATAGCTAGCGCTGTGTGCACCAACCCGCCGCATATGCTAACATCCCTGCCTTCAGCAACACCCAAGTGCACGTCAGTTACTCACAAGGCACAGACCCACCTCCTCCCTCTCTTCTTTCTCTTCTCCCTCTTTCTCTTCTTCTTCCTCTTCCTCTTCCTCCCTCCACTCCTTCTCTCTCTCCCCCCTTTCTTTTCCTTTTTTCCTTCTCACTCTCTCTGTTTCCTCTCTGTCCCCCTCTTCTTTTTTCTTTATGCTCCTTCCTCTCCTCCTCCTCTCTCTCCCTCTCTTTTTCTTCCTCTCAACCCCTTTCTTTCCCTTTATTTCATTCTCACTCTCCAACTCTTCTCTCTCCCCCTCTCTTCCTCTCCGTCCTCCCTCTTCTTCTCCTCCTCTCTCTACCCATCCTCCTCCTCTTTTTTCTTCTTCTTCCTTTCTCTTCCTCCTCTCCTGAACTCCCGTGGTGGCTTGGCCTGGAGGAATGAGGTGCCATTTAGTTCAGGACAGACACAAATTGCATTCGTCTCGAACATCACCACCACCACTGCTTTGCCGCTGCCTGCCGCTGCCTTGGCGCTGCCTTGCTGCTGCTAAATCTTGTGCTGGTCGGGAAAGTTGAGAGCCAGGCTCAGGTCCTCCTTTTAATAGTTCCTCTTGTAATTATAGTTCATTTTAATAGTTCCTCTTGTAATTATAGTTCCTTTTAATAGTTCCTCTTGTAATTATAGTTCCTTTTAATAGTTCCTCTTGTAATTATAGTTCCTTTTAATAGCTCCTCTTGTAATTATAGTTCCTTTTCAATAGTTCCTCTTGTAATGGGGCCTCATGATTGTTTTTCTTGACGGGGAGGAGAGAAAGGCCTTAGCTGAGCACGAAGCCGAGGGGTGAGACACTCAACAGTGTAATATGGCCGTGTGTCCAATTGTGTTTCCCTCCCAAATAAGAAATGGCCTCCGACTATTTCTGTGTATTTGTGTGTGTGTGTGTGTCTGTGTGTGTGTGTGTGTGTGTGTGTGTGTGTGTGTGTGTGTGTGTGTGTATGTGTCTGCAGTGTTTGTGTTTGTGTCTGAAACACCCAAAGCATGGTGAATATTGACACACATTCATTTCCTTCTCTCTCTCTCTCTCTCTCTCTCTCTCTCTCTCTCTCTCTCTCTCTCTCTCTCTCTCACTCACTAACTTGCTCCCTCTTTCTTTTTCTATTAATCTCTTTTCTTTCTTCTTGCTGTTGAGAGTTGCTCTGTAGTCTCTTCCCGCGCTCTCTGTGGGCCACTTCACATCTTTTAATCGGTGAAAGTAAACACATTTAGTGTGAGCAAGTCTATTATTGGCTGGGTGGTGAGAAATATTTTGATGCAAAATCTGTTTAAAAATAAACGTTATAAAGTCTAAAGTCTTACTGAAAACCAAAAGCTTATGGGAGCTGAATTACTCTATTTTCACTGTGATAACTTCTTCTCTCTCTCATAGGACTAATGATAGTACAAACTCCCTTTAGTGTGCACTCCCGTCAACATGATAAACTCACACACAGATGATGTCAATACTGCACTTTTTGGTAACACTTTGTTTCATTTCAAGGTGTGTGATTAGGGTGACATCAGCCCTTTATAAACATGACATGACACATAACATAAACATTCATGACACTTCATTCATGTTTGTGACTTTTGCCATTAAGTGTCATTTTTTGTCTTACATCTTATCTTGTTTTATTTATCTACTGTTATATTTTAGTATTTGTGCCTTTAATCTGTTGTGTTCATGATTATTGTGTTCAGATACTTGGCTTTCACCTGAATTTTCCCTTGGTAATATAATGCATTTTGCCTGACTTGACTGGACTTGACTCCATCATGGTCGTGGTCCCCTAGGTGGCAGGGATCAAGGGCATGTTCCTGGCCAACAAGAAGCAGGAGAGCCAGGTGAAGACCTACATCACCTACAACAAAGGCAGAGACTGGAGGCTGCTGCAGGCTCCGCATGTGGACCTGAGGGGCAACAGCATCCACTGCATGCTGGTAAGTGCTGGTGCCTGGTGTTGGTGTGGCTCTGGGGAAGAGAGAGAGAGAGAGAGAGAGAGAGAGAGAGAGAGAGAGAGAGAGAGAGAGAGAGAGAGAGAGAGAGAGAGAGGGGACTGAAATGGGGAATAAGAAATGTGCATCAGAGGAGAGGAAATACAGCAGGAGGCAGAGGTAAAGGAAGGGAGTGAAAGACTATGAGGAGGAGAAAGATGGAGGGAGGAGTGTGGATGGAATGTGTTAGAGAATGAAAGGTACAAAGGTTAGAGAATGGAGGAGAAAACAAAAAAAGAGAGAACTGTGTGTGTGTGTGTTTGTGTGTGTGTGTGTGTGAGAAAATGTGTAAGGAAAGGGGGTGGGAGGGGGGTAGAGGACAGGAGAGGAGAGGCCCAGGCTTGTGCTTGTTTGGGGGGTAGACAGGGGCAGACTACCACCCACTCCACTCCACTCCACTCCACTCCACCCCACCCCACTCCACTCCACTCCACCCCACTCCACTCCACTCCACTCCTCCCCACTCCACTCCACCCCACTCCACTCCACTCCACTCCACCCCACTCCACTCCTCCCCACTCCACTCCACCCCACCCCACCCCACTCCACTCCACCCCACTCCTCCCCACTCCACTCCACTCCACTCCACTCCACTCCACTCCACTCCACCCCACCCCACTCCACTCCACTCCACTCCTCCCCACTCCACTCCACCCCACTCCTCCCCACTCCACTCCACTCCACTCCACTCCACCCCACCCCACTCCACTCCACCCCACTCCACTCCACTCCACTCCTCCCCACTCCACTCCACCCCACTCCACTCCACTCCACTCCACCCCACCCCACTCCACTCCTCCCCACTCCTCCCCACTCCACTCCTCCCCACCCACTCAGAGCCCCGCTCAGAGTCATCAAAGTTAAAGGTCAGACGTTTGATCCCATCCAGTACAGCTGACCCCACATTTAAAAAGCAAGATGACAGAGAAAAAGAGAAGGGAGGTAGGGGTGGGATGGGTGGGTGATGGTGGGGGGCTAAGATGCATTAAAGCCAGGCATTGACAAAGCCAAGTTGACAGACTTTGTGTGTGTGTGTGTTTGTGCATGAGTGTGATTGGCTGCTCAAAAACGGTGATGGTTTTTCTTAAGAAGTTTCTTTTTTCTGGGTGGTGGGGTAGGATTTAAGATTGGCATTTTCTTTTGTGTTCAACTTAATTTAAAGAATTTATCGACTTTAAAGCTGGCAGATGTGCTTGTGTTTCTAGGTCTCCCTCTGACTCAGCCATAGTTACTGGTGATGGAGCAGACCCAATTAACCCTCTCAAGACACACACACACACACAGAAATACACACGCACAAACACACACACACACATACACTCACACCAGCACACAAACACGCACTCATTCCCATACAAAATGACTGACCCACCGAACATAATCCCAGCTCATTAAGCGCCCCATATTTAGTACATGTAGCCTTCAACCTGTGTTACGTACTGTAGGTATTTGTCTATGAAGTGTCAATGTTTTAATAAACTGCTAAATACTGCTCACTACATGTAGTCCCGACTGGCATTTGCAGTCATGTAATGAGGACAGAGCTGCTAAAGGTGACTGCAGTGGAAATGAACACGGGGATTGAGGGCCAACCCATTGAGACCTTGCAGGTAATGAGGGAGCTTTGTATCGCAGTCAAGCGACTCAGACTTCATATGAATATGTAATGACATTTGAAGCAAGCTTTTTACCACCCTGATCTGTTGTTGCTTTAGACGGACCTGTGTTTATTTGTTTATTTTGTTTGTTTGTTTGTTTGTGCTTGTAGCCCTACTGCTCCCTCCACTTGCACCTCCACGTGTCGGCCAACCCCTACACGTCCGGCAACATCGCCAGCAAAGAATCGGCCCCTGGCATCATCATGGCATCAGGTAGGTCAGCAGCTTCTCCTGGTATAAACTGGCAAACAAGCCTTACCATCCCTAGCTTTTGCTGTGTTTTCAAGCCTTACCATCCCGAGCTTTTGCTGTGTTTTCAAGCCTTACCATCCCTAGCTTTTGCTGTGTTTGCATAATTTAAGGACTGAGTGCAGCCAGTTTTATGTCATATTTTGCCCTACAAAGGCAAAGTGCAGTAACTACACAAACACTAAAACTGAGAAAAATGCCTTCAAAGTTGTAATGCTTCCCAGTCCAACATGTTGTAGGTATAATAGTGGTGATGATTTCATGTATTTTCAATTAAGGAAAAAGCAAGAGATTTAGTCACAAGACAAAGGAGGTTTTATAAAGTCAATTTCCAACTAAACTAAACTCAGTTTTGACAAAATATGTAGTTTGGCCTTGTAGGGCAGTATTGTCATATGTAAATGTGCTCTTTAAATAAGCTTAGTGTGTGCACTAATATGCAGACATTTTTGTGCATTTTCTATGTGCTGTACGGTACTACAACAGGCTGCCAGTGTGTGCCAGGCCAATAACATAGAGCCTTATCTAAATCAACTGGGCCAAAGCATCAAACAGTAGCCAGACTACATTCTCACAGAAAATTGTAAAAGTGTGGTTGCATGTGCCAAGTTTCGTGATGATCGGAGCAAATATGTTTTAACATGTATAACATATATGTTTTTTGCTAAGTACAGTGCCACTTAGTGGCCAATTGGCAACAAATTAGTTGGGCGTACTTTGGATGGGGTCACTTTGTGTCCTGAAATCTCTCCTCTTCTTCTCTGCTGAGCAAAAACACTTAAATATGTAACATAACTTTAAGAATGCAGACATTTTATGCACTGGTATATACAATATACTACAACCAGGAGCCAGCCAGGGTGTTGCTGGTCACATAACACTGAGTGTAATCACAATCATAAACTGCACAAGCCATCAGTGTGTGCTGTTACATACTACCCAGTATGGCCCTTGGTGTTAAATGGTTCTGCTGCTGCAAGGGCCCTTTAACATAAAGTATGGCCACAAATGTCATGGTCAAGTGTGTTGGGCATTAAGGTAATATATAGTAGATTTATACTGCAGGGTACAGGGTGCAAGATAAAGGAGAGCGTGTGTGTGTGTGTGTGTGTGTGTGTGTGTGTGTGTGTGTGTGTGTGTGTGTGTGTGTGTGTGTGTGTGTGTGAATTATGAATTGTGGACACAAATAAAGACACAAATAAAGAAGCAAAATGTGTTAAACAGCATTGGCCTTGGGTGCTGTTCGTTAAAAAATATGTTTTTATGACCCAAGGCATTTAAGTTAAGCACCTACCCATCTAACTAAGTCTCACCTCAGAATTATACCACTGTAAATATTTTATTAACAAAAGGAGGAAATGAAACCAGGAGCAACTGTTTCTAATTTATTTTCTAAACCTTGTGCTGCACATTAGTAAATTCTTCTTAATTTTTAGCAATTTTTTTTTGGGATTTGTAGCCCGGATAGCCAGCAGTGAGACAGGAAGTAAGAGGGAAAGAGAGATACAGTGGGATGGGGCTGGGAAATGACCACAGGTCAGACTTCAAGCTGGATCCCCATGGACAAGGCCGCCCATAAGGGGGATAAACATGAAAGCTTTCTGGGGCTCAGTCGCCGGGGGTAGGGCAGGGGGATGGGGCCCAGTCAATTGAAAACCATAGGGGTTTTGGGGGGGAGTGGGGCCCAATAAATGTATCTGTTCAGGTGCCCAGCCATCTCTCTGGGCAGGCCTCCCCATGGGCACTTGTCTATTCATAGCATGGGTGCTCTCACCAGCCATGGGGCATGGGGTGCTGTCACCAGCTGTGCCAGTGCCTCCTCAGTAAACAGTGTAACTTGGATTTGTTACCCCACTGCTGTTGTTGTTTATGATCTGTGCTATACCCAGGTTTTACACAGGTTTGTGTGTGCGTGTGTGTGTGTGTGTGTGTGTGTGTGCGCGCGTGCACGTGTGTGTGTGTGTTTGTGAGTGTGTGCGTGTGACTGTGCGTGTGTGTGTGTGTCTGTGTGTTTGCGTGTTTTGAGTGTGTGTGTGTATTTGTGTGTGTTTTAAGTGTGTGTGTGTGTGTGTGTGTGTGTGTTTGTGTATTTGTGTGTTTTTAAGTGTGTGTGTGTGTGTGTGTGTGTGTGTGTGTTTTTATGTGTGTGTGTGTGTGTGTGTGTGTATGTATGTGTGTGTGTGTGTGTGTGTGTGTGTGTGTGTGTACATGTACATGTGTGTGCCTAGAGGATGAACAAAATGAACAAATGAACACAGACGAACACAAATGAACACAGATGCCATATAGATGCTTTGATGGTTCATCCCTGAGATTTTTTTTTTTACCACCAAATTCCTGTGGGTGCCTGATTGATTTTATCATTCAGCAGTTGATTCCCATAGGGATGCTAAGGCTCTCCAAAAGTTCCCTGCTTTGCTAGCTGCCAACCAACCCTGATGCTGAGGCAAAATAAAGTCTTTGGCAGGCTGGGGTGTGATGCATAATTTAATCATTTGAAGCATTCAGGAGATGGCACAAGGCACCTAGTTCGGTTACACAGAGAGAAAAAAAGACATTCATATTTTATTCCTTTTTTAATTGAAAACTCACATCCACATGACAATACAGCCATCAAATCAGTGTGTACACATGAAAGAATCCACAAAGAGGAGAGGGGGACACAGAATGTTCAGGACAAAAACCTCTATAGGATTAGCCAAGAAATACAAGCGAAGTAAGAAAAAAATATTACCTGTATAAAGATCATTAGTGTTGATACGAACCCCCTTTTCAAGTATTGAATAATCCTGGGTAGGATTATGTTAAATGAATGGCTCAGTTAAAACATTGGTGATTAAAACCATAATAGGCTTTATAATAGGCTCTCAGTGTTGTAAGACCTATAAAGTAAGATGTCATACAATATGCTATCCAGTACAGGGTAGGGTTTCCCTAGTCTCGTCTGCTGTTTCTTAACATCACAGTGTGTGTGTAAACATTTTAAGAACATTTTTTTAATCACGTAGAAATCCTAATCTTTTATTGGTCAGCTTCGCCCTTGGATGGACTTTCTCTGTATTGTACTGTATCTACACATATGGTGATTGTAGGTTATCACCACATTCACTCATGCAGTGGAATAACAAACAGGTACACACCATGTGATGGGTCTCGGGAAGGATTTTTCTAGAAGATTGTCTCCACAGAGAGAAGGCTGCATCCCTTGCTCCCTCAAAGGTCTCAGGGTTAATTTAATGGTTACCCTTGCGCAGGCAAAACACAAAACGTACTGCCCCCCGTCTTAAAGCCTCCTACAAGTGAGTGTGTTAAAACACCAAGAGCCAACAGCAGCTTGAGATACTGAGCTAAAGCGCATGACGATTGGCATTCTAAGAATGTTAGAGTTTAGTTACGCTACGTGCGTGACATGCATCACCTCGTGTCCGTCGTCTGTAATCACTTTGATAATTTGGCCACATTTTTATGTAGCGTGCGTATCGTATAATGCTGTGTATAATGCGTCCGGGGCCAGATGAGTCTCCCCTTATCGCTAGTGCCGAAGCGCCTTCCCCATTTTTCCACCTTTCATCAAAATGCCTGACGGAGTGAAGCTGTGCAGAGATTACGGGGTGCCCATATGCAGACCAGAACACCAAAGGGCTGCTCAGTAATCACATAGCTCTCTGAGGAGCACACGTGTGGGGGTTTAATTCATCACAGAAAGGTGTCCTTTTCGCACAGGTGAGGATATTATTGTCTGCTTTTCTGCATTTACATTTACTTTCTCTCCCCTCCCTTTCTTTCTCTTTCTTTCTCTTTTTCTTTTTTTCTCTCTCTCTTTATGTCTCGCTCTCTTTATGTCTTTCTGCCTCTCTCTCTATTTATGTATCTCTATCTCACTTTCTATTGCTCACTTTCGCTCTCTCTCTCTCTCTCGCTCTCTCTCTCTCTCTCTCTCTCTTTCTCCTTTTTTGTCTTTATTTCCTCTCCAAGGCTCTATCGGCGCTGAGCTGAGCAGCAGTAATGTCAGCATGTACATCACATCGGATGCAGGCAACACGTGGAGACAGGTGAGACAAAGACATCACCACCAAGAGATGGATTAATGGATGGATGGATGCATGGATGGAGTGGGGGGAGGAGGGGGTGAAAGAAAGAAGAGACAGAAAGAAAGAATGAGCGAGACAGTGAGATGGCGATTGAAAATAAGGCAGAGAGGTCATTTCAATATGGATGATATCCATCTCATGGCTTATAAATCCCATCTATCCTCCATTTCACACAGAGATCATCAAACGATACAGCCCCTTGAAAGTAATTGGATTCGTCGCCCCATGCAACGCTTGTGGGTGGGCTCTTCAAACATTTTGATGGCGTGATTTAAATTTACGAGGGCCCTGCTATCTAATTAAAATAAAAAAAAACATGACGAGGGAAAAATAATTAAGAGGAAAATTGATGTGAACAAGTGCAGAGCCCTTTTTTGGGGGGTGGAGTTAAAAGGGTGGGTGGTGTGTGTGGCATCATCGTGAATGTGTATCTGTGTGTGTGTGTGTGTGTGTGTGTGTGTGTGTCTGTGTGTTGTATTTCTCATTTTGATGTATTTTCGCAAAGAATTACGAGATCTCTATCTTGAAACATAACTCATATTCGGCTTAGGCTAGGATTATGATGATGAGTCTGAGCTTTAATGAGACAGAGGCAGCTTTGAGGAACATGAGAGGGGAAGGAAGTTACCTAACCAGGCATAAGACATATTGACACTAACAACTGACTGCGCCTAAATGAACTGTCCTCGTCTAGCGCCTCTGGTTTGCAAGGACTGTTGACATATGTTCACATAAGAGCCCGCATCAACAGGGCATTGCATAGTTCTAGCGCTTCTGGACTACAAAGACTGCTGACTAGGGCCTACAAGGATTGTCTACCCGTGTTCACGCAAGAGTCAGTTTGCTACTGTATTCATCTGCTCCGGCGACACTGGACTGCAAAAAATGTTGCCCTGTGCGACCCTGCTAAACTGTAAAGCACTTTGAGCTGCATCTTGTATGTATGAATTGTGCTATACAAGTAAAGTTTATTATTATTATTATTATATTTACATGCACATATTACACAGACTCACAGCACGTGCTGGCTTTAGAGTTCATCTGAACACAAAGCATGTGTGGTGAGGAAGGGGAAATTAGATTTATGTTCAGGCAATCAGCAAAGGTTTGGCTGTACAAGCACGACTACACGAAACACATCAACATTTCAACTCCCTCCTGCCTCATCCGACACAGTCCATCAGTCTGCTCATCACCACACTTGGAGAGAGAGACAGTTTGGAAATGAGAGGGAAATGAAAGCCTCATAGCACAGCTTGGATGGCATTAAGCGAGGGGGTGCTTTGATGGCGGTGGTGCTTGGCATCCAATGACGGCAGGTGGATTTGGAGACGTACAGTACCTGAGGTTAGACGACATCTGTTTCAAAATGCCCCTCAGTTATTTTCAGTGTCATCACAGACACGCTGTTGAGTATTCATGCTATAAAACACAAGGTTAAGACCTTGAAGGAACAAAAAAACTTGATAAATGTCAACAAGTACAGTATACATTTCAAACCCATTTAATGGGCACACATTTACCATTGCAATTTCATGGCCATTTTAGTGTCAATCAGAGCACAAAATCAGAATAATGGTACATGACATATGCTTCAAGCTGTGATGTGATGTAAATGGGCATATAAATGCTTTTTGCCTCAGAAACCTTTAAGATGCACTATGAGTTCCTGTATGGTTTCAGCACAATGAAAAAGCTCGGTCTCAGGAGAAAACACAGGGGCATAGGCTGTGCACCAAAACATAACTAACCACGTTCCAGCCGATTACTAACAAGACTCTACAAGAAGTGTTTCTTCTGCATAAGCTCATATAACTCAATGACTTTCCATATATTACCTGTAACTGATAACCTAATATTGTAAAAAATTGAATAAAGACTTTGAATATACAACATTTTGGGTCAACTGCAGTTATGTCTTTAATGTGCTGTACAAAGAAATGTGACTTGACTTGACATTCGACTCGTTTGTTTAACAGATCTTTGACGAGGAGTACAGCGTGCTCTATCTGGACCAGGGAGGAGCTCTGGTGGCCATCAGACACACCCCCCTTCCCATCAGGCATCTCTGGTAAGACATGGATGTTTTATCAAAGATGGTAGATATCCCAAGATTCATTATGATGAAGCACTTTCTGGAACCATAATCACATGGAGGGGGGTCCCCCTTTATGCAGTCTGTCTGATGTCACCCTTATGTAGACAGTTTGCATAAAGGGGTATTGCTGCAACCCCTCATTATCTCACCAACCACAAGGCCACGACACATAGGAACAGCAGTCGTACATTAACTACACGCCCCTTCATGCAGGCTGGAATTGAATTGATCCCTATTTGATTCCATAGACATAAACTACCATGAACTATCTTGCTCCGCCTATCTACCGCCTTTCATATTATAATAACTGGAGAAAGAGAAAAAGACCCCTGCTCCATTCATTTCAAAAAGAGAAATGCTAAGCTGGTGAATTCAGCCAAAATTGAACGAATTTTTCAAATTTCAAAATGGAGTTTTGTGGGGCTTATTCTTACCCCCATTTTACTTAGGCAGTTGAGTGGCGCGTTACTGATTGACGTGAGGTAGAGCAGAGCGCTACATTGAGGAAGGGATGCTCCAAAATGGATGGTGTCATTGTTCAGAGACACCGTCGTGCATGAGCTGAGAGTGGAGCACCCACCAATCAGCATTGGGGAAACAGGGGCGGATATGATGACATTTCTGGAAAGTAGCGATAAGGAAGTGCTATGCTAATGCAAACATGGAGGACCCATTAAAAAAAAACTGATGTCTCAACTTTTTCAAGCAGCTACAGATACAGGAAGAAGAATAAAATATAACCATGAGAAATGGATGCACACATAAATATTAAACAAGCTCTGGAGAAAAAGAAAACATTTCAGATGTCATTGAAGTTAAATAGAGCCTTACACTAACTTACAGTAACTTACACTAACCACAAAAAGACATTTTGATGTCTGATTCAGACTTTGCTGGGGTCACGGTAGTTTGTGTGCTGGGAGCTGGTTCATCTCTTTCCTTCTGTCTCTTCTCTCTCTCTCTCTCTCTCTCTCTCTCTCTCTCTCTCTCTCTCTCTCTCTCTCTCTCTCTCTCTCACTCTCTCACTCTGTCTCTCTCTCTCTCTCTCAGTGTTTTTCTTAAGTGCTTTCTCTTTTTCTTTCTCACTTTCTCTCTCTCTTTCTTTAGTCATCTCTCTATCTCTCGCCCTCTCTTCCTACTGTTTTTCTATGGAAGACAGGCATCAGTGCAAACACTCCTGACACATCTTCTCCTCCCCCGTCCTATTTGCCTGGGTGCTGCCCACTTATCCTAACCAATTCAGTCATCCTCTGCGCTGAAGAAGACGGATCACCCCTGCAACTTCTCACAAGCACGAGGGAAATGAGATCTGGGGGACGGCAGTTGTTTAGAATGTTTATGTACACAGAAAAAGAAAACAGGGAGTCCCGCAATCCAATAGCTTTGAATTAATAAGTGCCTCAGGAAGTGTCACTGTCAGTGCAAGGAGGTGTCAGTTTAGTTAAACAGGTTCACATAGAGAGACCCCTGAGCTGGTGAGGATACCTGTCCATCGATACGTCAACAACTTTGTTATATATTTAACAATTTTTTTGAAAGTGTGTACACGACATAAACATGTTATAAACATGACGTGACACATGTTACAAAAACGTTAATGACACTTTATTCATGTTTATGTCTGTTGTCATTAAGTGTAATTTTTTTTTTTGTAATGTTAAGTTGATATTTTTTGGGATGCAGACATTGCAAAAACCTAATGTCACTGAATGACAACAGTCATGAATGAAGTGTTATGTTCATGTATTAATGTTCATGACATCGGTCATGTCATGTTTATAAATGGCTCATGTGACCCTTATGTAGACACCTTCAAATACAATATAATCACTATTTGTTTATTTATTTATTTACTTAGCTACTTACTATCTTAATAACCATAATGGATATATACACACACAAATACTACTTTAGCATTTTACACATGATTTTTACCA
>CM050199.1:7950000-7957500 GCA_027475355.1 Coilia nasus
AGGCTAGCGCTGACTAGTGCACACACACACATACACATGCTCACACACACATACACACACACACAGGCTAGCGCTGACTAGTGCCTCCGCTCAGTTTCATTTACCTCCAGCAACTGCATCAGGGAGCATGAACATAACTTTCTCTGAATGTGGACAGGCCATGTGAACAGATGGAGGGCTGAAAATGATGACGTTGAACTCTAGCTTTCAAAATGAGGATTTAAAGCCAGAACAAGAAGAATGCTTGAGGAATTTTATCGCGGGGAAAGACATTATTTGTGTTCTTTCTATGAGTTTTGGTAAAAGCTTAATGTAACAAGCAGCAGTGATTGCTTGAAGTGACCGTGGAGCAAACGAATGCCAGTGCAAAAAAAAAACAGTCTACCCATGGAAGCAAACAAAGAGAAACGACTTGTCACTGGAGCGAGTGCTGTTCCCCTTACTCCCCCAAAAAAATAATGAATGAAAAATAAAACACAATCCTTCCTCACCCCAACAAAACATTTTCAACCATAGCTGAAATTCTGGAAGTTATTGTCGACTACTCAAATTCCCACACTTCTGCAGTGGAAATAGTGCAAAAAAAAGTAAAACGAGTCACGGAAGGGTTTTTTTGTAATTATCATGTATTTTTTATTCATTTTTTCATCTTTTAATACCCAGCATGACACACACACCTCCCTCACCACCCATAGTAATTTATTTATAGTAACAAAGAGAAAGAACGGCTTCGTGTTTAAAATGCGGGGTCTCTCTTCTCACTGTTCTTTATTTATGTATTTGTTATTTTGTAGGGCGAGACTTGCCTCATGGGGGTGAAGCGCATCTACAGGAAGCTGAAGTCAGTGGCCCGGTGCGTTATGGGTAAAACACACTCGGTCACCGTGATCTCAGAGCCATGCGACTGCACTGAATCTGACTTTGAGTGGTGAGTTTGTACAGTACACACTGACAGGTGCTGGTCCAATGTTCACTCTCTCTCTCTTTCTGTCTCTCTCTCTCTCTCTCTTGCTTTTAATCTATATCTCTTCATCTCTCTCTCTCTCTTGCTCTGTCTGTCTCTCTCTCTTTCTCACTCTCTCTCTCTCTTTAACACACATGCACACACACCACACATACACACATACACGCACATGCAAACACACGCACACCTACACAGACACACACTTACACACACACAAATACACACACACAAATACACACACATACACACGCACACACACGCACACACACACACACACACACACACCAAAGACTGAACATAATCCCTCATGAAGTTATTCAGGCTCTCAGACACACTCTGGTTCGTTTTTAGTTCACCAGTCTCTGTTATTCCCTAATAAGCATTCGCCATCCCAAAACTAGGGACAGGAAGTTGGAGAAGTGGTAAAGAAATGCGTGTACTGAAAAGCCCCCTCCCCTCCCCACATCCCCCTCTCTCCTCAACCTCCTCCACAGCACTGATTTGAATGACTTGACTTGAGCTAAGAGTGCCCGTTGTGCACCACAAATATTCGTTTTTATAGATATAATTTGACCTTTTGATATGTCAGATCACATGCAACTTTGCAGGTAGGAAGGAAAAGAAAAGAAGTGTGTGTGTGTGTGTGTGTGTGTGTGTGTGTGTGTGTGTGTGTGTGTGTGTGTGTGTGTGTGTGTGTGTGTGTGTGTGTGTGTGTGTGTGTTTATGTGAGTGTGTGTGTGTGTGTGTGTGTGTTTATGTGAGTGTGTGTGTGTGTGTGTGTGTGTGTGTGTGTGTGTTTATGTGAGTGTGTGTGTGTGAGAGCGAGAGAGAGAGAGGAAAAGAGAGAAAGACAGAGAGAGAGAGAGAGAGAGAGAGATAGAGAGAGAAAAACAGAGACAACAAAGGAGAGAGACAGAGAGAGAAAAAGTGTACGTGTGTGTGTGTGTGTTCCTATAGAATATTTGAACAGCACAGTGTGACGTGACGCACATAGCCTATGTGCATGTGTATCAGTGCAGAGTTGTAGTCACACAATAAATGCATGCAATGGTTTTTATTGGATTAATCCAACAGTTTGGGACATTTCTATGTAATTTCAAAGGTTCAGTTTGGCTTAATGCAGCAAAACAACATCTTGGACAAGGCAGAGTATTTCTTGGGCTTTGATGAAGAGCCATCCTTTGGAGAGAGAGAGACTGAGGTGCCTTCAGGTCGATCTGTTAACAAAGAAAAACATCAACAAATTATTATTGTTATTACTATTATGCATTTTTTGATGGTAAATGCTCAATGCAAGATCAAGGCATACAAGTCTAAATTCATGAGAGAAAAATTAAGGAAACTTACTTTTGTCTTGACTCTCATGTACAGGGCACAGTTTTGCTTTTCCAAATATACGTCTCTGTGAATATTATGAATGTTGTGAATATAAATATTATGTGAGTTTAAGTTTAAAGTCTGTATAAAAATTCTGGGTGTTTGAAATAAACAATTTTAACTTAGACATTTACCTTGAGATTGATCCAGAATTTTGCATGCTTCCCAGGTCGTGGAGTGTTTAGAGCCTTTGGATCCTTCAGATCACATGTATTGAGTAGTTTTTTTGCCAAGGTCACAATCAGGAGTTGGTCAAAGGAGAAATCCTCTATGTCGACCAATTTAAGGGCAGCTGCTGTGCCAAACTCCTTTGTTAAGTAATCATAAAGAATTCTGTAGACCTTCTGAACTTCAGCATTCTTTGCATGAGTTGAATTTGGAAGCCCCGAAACATTAGTAAACTCTAAGAGGACCCTCTGAATTTGCTCTCTGGTGCCTTTCATTAGGTCTGCGGAAACAACTTGTTGATCTGTCATCTTGGCGAGTAACCTTAGGATCAGCATTGTGACCAAGCAGCAATACTCCTCTTTATCCAAACAGGGCAGGGAAATATCTGTTGCTGTATCATCGGAGGTACAAGGGGCAGAATGAGATGAGGTAAGTTTAAGGTTAGATTTGGAACTAGATGGTCTGCTGATGGTGGATTGTGTCTTTTGACTGGGGAGGTTTTGTTTTAAAATGTCATCTGGAGAAACGCCTGCCCCCTGTTTTTCACTGTTGAACTTTGCAGAAAATCTAAAATATGGTTGAAGCAAACTTTTGAGTTTCTCCTCTGCACAGTCATACACCATTTTGAAGGTCTCGTCATTCTTCTTCTGTCCTTTGTCCTTTGTTTCATCTTTGTTGTCCTTCGTGTGGAGCACAGAATCGGAGGAGTTTTTATCAGCAATTAATGACATGACTTCAGGACTCTCCAAAAGAAAATTCTTGATCATATCGGTGAGGTCCTTAGAAAATGTTTCAGCACCTGGCAGTGCATGAAATACCTTTGAGCTGCTGGGTGATTGTGGGGGATGTGATGCGTGTGGTTCAAAACTCATAAAGCATCCTTCGGGCTGGACAGCAACGATTTTAGGCTTGCCCTCTTTGATGTGCTCACTGGTGGTAGTGAATGAACTCTCGAGCTCTGCTAAATTGTTTGAAACTGTTACAGATGTTTTCAATATTCCATCTGCTGCCTGTTTAGCCTCTGTTTGAAAGTGCTCATCTGAGCAAGTATGAAAACACACCTCGGTAGGCATAACTGAGGGGCTTGTGCTTTTCATGCTGGTAGTACTCTTCTCAAAATGGAGAGGCAACTGTAAGTCTGTACTTGAACACTTTTGAAAGTCTTCAGAGCCATGTGCCAAGTTTTTAAGTTGGGATAAAACATTGTCAACAAAATTTGTTGTCATCAAAGACTCTCTGGAGGTTCGTTCATTCTCATCCAAGTTGTTATCCTTGTTTTCAGTCATTGAATCGTACACTACCGCAATCTGACTTAAAATATCTTCAGTACATGATTCTAAGTTCTCCTCAGATACTGTCAGTTCTTGGTCTGTGGTATGAGCTTTAGCTACATCTTTTGGTTCCAGTTGAGAATGATGTGGCTTTGGTTTAATAAAAACATCTTTCACCTTGCTTTTCATCGTGTTGAAAAGCCTAAGGGCAGCAGACCTCACATCATTCTTTTGGGTATCTCCATGAAATTCTGCTTCAATACTGTCTTGCTCATGGAAGCTTTCGGTAGACTGCACCAAGTACATTAGCTCTTCTACAAATGTCTCTGTGAGTGTAGATGCTGCCAAGTCAGCCATCGAGACAGATAGCGTTCCTCTTTCTTCATCACAGAGATAACTCTCATTGGCCAACTCACCAGAAGACTGTGATAGCCGACATGGAGTTACTGCATCAACACTTGAAAGTCTCCTAAGAAGCACATCACTGATAGCATTTTTAGCTCTCTCCTGAAACTGTGTGTGAGAGATTTTGTCTGTGCTTCTCATTGCATGACGACTGAAAAGCCGCACTGCTTTCTCTGTAGATGTTTGGTGTCGGTCCTCCATTACATCATGAGTGTTCTCTGTGGATTGGGTGCCTATCATCTTCATTGTTGCTGTCTCAGTGCAAAAGACCTCTTTTGCATGCTGGTCCTCTGGGTGTTTTTCCACGGCTTGTATAACATCAGTAGAAGAGACAGTGGTAGAGGGCACATCAGAGACTGAGCTCCTGTTGTCAGGAGAGAAAGTTGACGTTTGCTCAACTGTCTGTGAAGCAAGGCTTGCCTCAATTCTCCTTTTTACCAGACGGATTATGCGTTCAATCCCAGAGTGCAAGCATTCCACAGCGGATTTTCCGAAGTTTGCGAGGATGGTCTTCATCCTATAATTTGCTTCTCTTGCAACAGCAGCAATAAGATCAGGTGAGATGGACTTGTCTGACCCCTCTGTCTCATCAGCGCTCACTATGAGGAGACTTTCTGAAACACACTGCTGGATGTCCTTGACAGTGAGCTCCATTGCAGCCTGCAATGTCTCAGGGAATGACGTTCCAGACCTGCAGGTTGGCGGGGATGATGGGGACGTTCAGGAAAATACAAAGAAAATAAATAAATAAGTCTATATTTGCGGTATTAGACTATGTCTCTGAAAAGATCTCTTATTTAGACTGGGCTGAAATGTTTTTCTGTTTGTGACATCTATTTATTCTAGTGCAGTAAATACCTATACAGTTCTGAATTTCTTATGATTAGCATTATTTTATGGGACTATATTGCCTTGTAAAATATAATACACCAGTGATATGTAGAAATTCTCTTTTGTAAGCTAGGTTTCATTTTAGTGTAGTCATAAGAGAATAGAAAAAAGAAAGCTTCTTTACACTGAGGAGATTGAGGAGGGGGAAATGTTTGGGGATCCAGCAGATTTGGCATCCTGCAGCATGCGGATATATGCCGGTATGATGACCTTGAGGGAGCTCAGGGTCACAGTCTTCACAATCGGCATGCATAATTCCAAAAACTGCTCTTTTGTCATCTGGTTTATTGAAGGAATGAATTTGTAACAAAGGTCAATTAAGTGGAAGATTTTTTGCAATGAAAAACACCTGAGGTACTTAGCATCAGAATAGGTACTTACAGGATCACGCATGACCTTATGCAAGTCCATCCATTTCCTGGGTAAAGCAGAGATACATTCTTTTACATTACACTCTTATCCAGAGCGACTTACAGTTATTTACAGGGGTTTAGTTACAGTCCCTGGAGCAGTGTGGGGTTACATGTCTTGCTCAAGGGCATTTCAACCTAGCCTGGTAAACCCGCCCCTCGTACTTAATTTCATTTCGTGCAGAGGTTCTGGAACAGAGACCGTCAGATACGATTTGCTGGAGGTGTGGAGGTTTTAAAAAAAGTGCCTCTGCCTTTACCCAATCGCTAACGCCTGGTCGTCACGTATGCAATTAGCCTACCTACGCACTACAATTCAAATGTAGCACACAAGGTCAACGTCACAGCTAACGAACACACCATCTGTTTGCTGATTGGATCGATGTTTCTGGAACATCGCAAATGTACCTCAAGAGATTCCGGTCCAGACCCTCTGCACAAAATGAAATGAAGTACGAGGGGCGGGTTTGCCAGGCTAATTTCAACCATGGGTAGGGTGGGATTCAAACCTGCAACTTAGTGGTTCCAAAACCAAATCCCGAACCACTACAGCTGCCCACACATACACTGGTATATGTCAGTGTGCTCTGTGTTATGCATTTCAGTAAATCCACAGTTGAACTGTGGTCAGTGTTAGATAGCTGTGGGACATAACCTACTCATCAGGAAGATCCTGGAGATATAAGCTCAGAGGAGAACACTCAAGCTCCTTCCAGAAGTTTGGGGGAATTTTTGGACATGACTGTGTTTGCTCAGAATTGCCCAGTGATAGAGGAGGCTGAGATTGACCTGTTTCACAGAGAGAAGAGAGAAGTTAATTTTATTTCCCATGTTCCCATGTTCCCCAATGTTTTCAATAGGTTGATGTGATCAGCTATACATTTCTGTATACTCTTCTGAAAGTTGACTTATGACTGAACATGGCAATAAATACATTTTATTTATAAACACCTCTCATAAGACCCGAACACACATCACAGTTAAAAAAAAAGAAACAGTAGCCTACATAAACACTAAAGGAACTGCACAGAAATGAAATATAAAGACATGTACTATAAAAAGTACTAGATGTCCAAAAATGCTATAAAATGAATATATATTCTTTTGTTATCCCACATCCACACACACCCCAGATGTCATCGGAGCGCCGCCATTCTCCATCCTCCACTGCCTCCACAGCACCTCATGCCCCCCTCACCCCTTCTCCTCACATTCGGATGCCTCACCCCACCTCGGCAAAGTCTCCCCCCCCCACACACAAACAGCCCTTATATCCTCCCCCAGACACACAAATAGTACGCAGTACATAGCCTGTCTCATGCCACCCCCCCCCAAGACACAGCCGTCACCACCACCCCCCACACACACCCCCACACAGCAAGTAGCATACAGCCTTGCTCCTCGCCTCATGACCCCACGCAGCCTCTCGTCCCCCCAGGACACAGCTCTTGTGCGCCCCATGCCCTTCACCTTCCTCTCCTCACACACAGCCCTCACCCTCCACACAGCATGCAGCATAGCCTTGCTCCTTGTGTCCTGTCCCCCCCCCCAACACGCCTTCCCACTAGTAGCACGTAGGACACGGCCTCCACCCCGCCACCGCCTCCCTCACACCAACACCCCCACCCCCTTCTTTTATTATATTATGGTTATTATTCCCTCCTGCCCCCCCCCCCCTTCTTCCAACACAGCCCCCTCCCAATCCTCCCTCCCAACCCCACCACAACTGCACTTATGTACTTATCTACCCCTTTCCCCTCCATCACCTACTCCACCCCTGCCCTTCATCAGACCGCCATTCCCAAACTGCATTCTACGCACTTTACTCCCACTGCCCTTGCACAGTTCAAGCTGACAAACAGCAATTTCACTGCATATCCTACTCAACCCAGTATCTCTATGCACATGACAAATAAATGTCCTTGTGTAATTGTAACAATTTCAAATTTAAAGTCATGTCTTACCTTCTCTGGCCTCATCCATCTTCTCCCGATCGGGATGAGATATTACTGAT
>CM050199.1:7962500-8122500 GCA_027475355.1 Coilia nasus
GGACTTTGGCAACGGCAACACCATCAGCTACTCCAACATCAGCACGGTGGAGGACGGCATCAGGCACGTGTACCGGAGCGTGGGCATCTACCGCGTGGCCGCCACCGCCAGGAACGACCTGGGGGCCGAGACCGTGCTCCTCTACCTGCACGTCACCTGTGAGTGGTGACTGACCCACAGACTGTATAGAAGATAACTGGAGTTAGGGCCCATTTCCACCGCACTCTCTGCGTGTTCAGCGCGTGGCCGTATTCTGTCCGTATTCATTTAGAATGCACGTTAGCAGATGAGACCATTCCCACCGCAAGCGTGTTCTGAGCGTATTCTGAGCGTGGACTACGCTCAGAATACGGACTGCAGCTAGAGAATAGAAACCGAGTCTATTTTTCTGCGCGTATTCTGAGCGTATTCAGCCAAAATCCCATTGAAAGCTATAGGCACCGCTGTACAATTCATGTCAACTGTGCTATCAATGCATGTATTGACACAGGGAATACCTCAAAAACCTCGCGACTGTCTGCAAAATATTACCACTCGCTTACAACATGAAACAAATACTGGAAAGCTATCAATATTGGGGTTATCATATCAGATCTGCACTACAAGGGCATTGACTAGCCTACATAAACACACAAACTGAAATACGTTTGAAGTTGTCACGCTGTCCAGTCAAACATGTTGTCCTAATAGTGGTGGAGCTTTTATGTTCTTAAGAAGCAAGATATCACTGAAGATTTCTTTGTCGAAGTATTCTTAATGCAAGAAGAGCCTCAATCGGTCTTCTGTCGAACACTCAAGCTATAAAAAATAGTGACTTTGTTCTTGTCATTCAGTGTTTCCTATTTGGTTTAATAAACCTAACGTCAATAAGCCACTGGGCAAAATTGAGGTCCATACGTTACATTTAATAAATACATTTGTTTATCCGAGGTAGGAAAAAGTGGCTGTTGCCAAAGAGGCAGAGTTTATCATAACTTTATGGAAGGGGCTAAGTTCGCTTTTTTGTACCGGGAGTGAATAAAGGCTTTGACAACAATCAGCCTACATGATTTAGAACAATGTCAAATATTCCGTTCGTCTTATCGAAGTGCCAAGTTGTACTATTTGTGCAGTTATGCTTTCTAAACAACGCTTAACATAAGGAAATAAAACCAGAGAAACACATGTTGTGTTTACTAAAGTGACAGATAGGGAAACATGACTATGTGCACTTAAAGACATTGGCCAAGTGCATTTAAAGACGGGGCTGGCAGCTGAATTCCCGCTCCCGCGCTGAATACGCAGAGATGGCTGGTGGAAATGGTCATACGCTTAGAATACGCCCACGCGCTGAACACGGCTACGCGCTGAACACGGTCAAGGCGGTGGAAATGAGCCCTTAGATGAACTGGGGTTAGATGCCTTGTTCAAGGGTGGATCAGAGCACTAGTTAGTTACTGCCCCACCCAAACAAAAGCACTCAGATTTATTGAAATTTACAATTCACAAATTCAGCAGGCACTGAGGGTCAGATAAATAGATACACTCTTGTGTGTACCTAGGCAAACGACTCACACACATACACACACAGAGAGCAGGGAGCATGGTTCTTTGTGGAGTCATTGGAAACAATAACTCTCCCTACTCACATATACAGGCACAAACTGAGAGAAAGAAATGGAAAGAAAGAGAGAGAGAGGGAGAGAGAGAAAGAGAGAGAGAGAGAGAGAGAGAGAGAGAGATGCTTGGTATTGACATGCACTCAACACCAAGCCTTTCACTCTCTCTATCTTTCTCTTTCTCTCTCACACACTCTCATCTCTCCCTCTCTCTGACACACATGGACACAAACACACACACACACACACACACACACACACACACACACACACACACACACACACACACACACACACACACACACACACACACACAAACACACAAACAGTGGCGTGTCCCTATGCCCAAGGTTGCTGGCAGTGGCAGGTGCAATAGCAGTGAGTTATTGATCAGGGAGCATGAAGCGTTCCAGTCTGTCAATCCTGCCGTGCCAGAGAGGTAAGTAGGGCCAGAGCTGCTCCCACACGCCAGCCATGAAAACAACACACAGATGGCACACACTCACACTGGGACATGGAGGGGGGCTTTTTCTTTCTTTCTTTTTTCTCTTTTTTATTTTTTGAGATCTTCCACATACTGCTCCCCCCCCTCTCTCTGTGTCTCTTTTTCTCTCTCTCTCTGTGTATCTCTTTCTCTCTCTGTCTGCCTCTTTATCATTTTCTCTCCCTCTCTCTCTCCATGTCTGTTTCTCACTCGCTCTCTTTTCTTTATCGTACTCTCTCCCTCTCTCTCTCTTTAGCTTATTCTCTCTCTCTCTCCATTTTTCTCTGTCTCTTTCATAGTCTTCCTTGACCTAGTAGCCCCGTGTGCTTGTTTGTATGACAAGTTCTTGCTGCGTTGACTAAACTTCGTTTTTTTTTTTTTTCTCTTCTATTCCCCACCCTGGGTGATGTCCTGACTCACGGCCACCCCTGCCCATACCTACCACCACCCCACCCACACCCACCCCCATTCACCCTTAAACCCTTACATCCACCCGCCCTTCAACCTTTGCCCCCACTCTACGCCCACCCACACCTACCCCCATTTACCCCCTAAAACCCTTGCCTCCACTTACCCTCCAACCCTTACCCCCACCCCACCCCCACCCCCTCTCCTGGCTGAGCAGGTCCGCTGGAGCACATCCACCTGTTGGCTCCCTTCGTGGCCGTGAAGAGCAAAGAGGTGAACCTGACGGCAGTGCTGTGGCCCAGCCAGGTGGGCACCGTCACCTACATCTGGTGGCTCGGCAACAACAGCGAGGTGAGCGGGAATATCGCCAGATGGCGCCTCCTTGCTCTCTGGAGTGAGCTAACATGAATGAATGTCAGTCTGACATGACTAATGGCACAGCAGATGCCATATGCTGTGAGAGACCCTGACACCCGGGTTCCTGTGGTATCGGAGTCATGCTGTCATGAATGGGACAATGTGTAACGCTATGACATTTATCAATGGGTTTTGACATAGCTTTTTCTATTTAGCATTAGCTGATGGGATGTGATGAGACGATTTGTCACAAAAAGTCCTAACAACTTGACATGACAGTTACTATTAATGACAAACAACTTGGTGCTGACAGTAATGATTAATTGCAGGAGAAGCATAATGGTCATAACTTGTATATGACACAATTATGCTAGCCTTATGACTTAGGATTTCAGTGACTTCACGATTTACTCAACAATTAGGAAATGCAACTACATGGTGCCACCTGCATTCCATCCTTCTTCTTCTTCTTCTTCTTCTTCTTCTTCTTCTTCTTCTTCTTCTTCTCCTTCTTCTTCTTCTTCTTCTTCTCCTTCTTCTTCTTCTTCTTCGTCTTCTTCTTCTTCTTCTTCTTAGATAGATAGATAGATAGATAGATAGATAGATAGATAGATAGATAGATAGATAGATAGATAGATAGATAGATAGATTGTAAGTAGTGTCCCTTTCTAAAGACAGCAGCTCCACTTTTATTTAGGCACCTGAACTCTGGTGTGGCAAAGGCACTTTCACCTGCACTGCCAGTCTGTGAACTTGGCCACTGGCACCTGCACACTGTGAGACTGAAAATAGAGACTTAGACACTGTGCAGTATTAACTAATGATCATCTATCTCCCAGGAACACAGAGAGCCTGATGGGAGAATTCCAGACACCCTTGTTTCCAGCTACTAAATTCTCTCTGTACAGCAGACACACACACACATCCAGATACACACAGACACACAAACACACACAGAGAGAGAGAGAGAGAGAGAGAGAGAGAGAGAGAGAGAGAGAGACAGAGAGAGACAGAGAGAAACAGAGAGAGAGAGAGAGAGAGAGAGAGAGAGAGAGAGTGTGTGTGTGTGGGTGTGTGTGTGCGCGTGTGAGTGTTTGTGCAGAGAAGTGGGGGGTGGGGGATTGGGGAATGGCTGTGTTCCATCTCTGTTGTGCAAATTTAGCCAACATATGCGGTTAACCAAGCTGACAAGGGGCTCCCATGGGATCCATTCTATATAAACAACCACACTGACACAAAAACACACACTCTCACTCACACACGTGCACACACACACAACACACACACACACACACTTATATGACTTTGAATAATTCTCTGTTCTTTCAGTTACCTTTTTGCCTTTGGCAATGTTTTCTGTCTCCTCTCCACTCCATCTCTCTCCCACACAAACATAAGCCACACACACACACACAAACACACACACACACACACACACACACACACACACACACACACACACACACACACTCAATCCTCAATGTTTTTTTCTTTCTTTCTTTCTTTTGTGAAATACAGCCAGTGATAACTTTGGATGGAAGTGTGGCCTTCACCTTCTCCAGGGAAGGAATCAATGTTGTCACAGTCCAGGTGTCCGCTGGGAACATCATTCTGCAGGACAGGAAGACCATCGCTGTCCATGGTGGGCTTCCTCACCTCACTTCCTCTCTTGCTTAGATAACTTTAGATCATCAACCCAATACTATCATCACCAACAACAACATATTGCATTTATATAGTTCTTTTTTAGGACACTCAAAGCACTTTACTGTGAAGATTGATCTCATCAACCAACATTAGCACATGACAGCACACATAAAAAATGATAGATTTTGTTTTAGTGTCAACTGTCCATTTTCCCTAATAAACTGGTAGTTGATGGCTCAGAGAGAGCACACATTGACTGTATGTGTATTCTCAGTATAATTATGACCTAATATGAGATAATTGGGATTTTGAGTTGCTAATACCTTGGACCGAGAAGGTGGGAACTGCACAAAATACGTCATGCACGATCACCACAAAGACCTCTAACATCACAGCACGTGCCATACAATTTGGTCCATAGGGGGCGCTGTAATTGTAGAAAATGTCATTTTGCCTATTATCGAGAGAATGCTAATGTTTACAAGAACTTTTTTTTATCGTGAAATTTATTGACTCTGACGCATTGAACGCACTGGTCGACGCCCACTTCCAACAAAAACAATTTCCGTGAAATTTTAACATTGCGAAAACGAATTTGAACGAACTCGTCATAGGCCGTTCATGTGAATCTCACCAAATTTGGTCTATGTCATCTACAGACAATGCTGACAAAAAGTTATCAAAGGATTTATCTTAAGATAAACCGTTTCGAAGTTACATGTCAATGAACATTTAACACGTAGCTTAACATTTTTCAAAAGTCCATATGTTGGCTTTTAATTGCTGAAATTTGGTCAAAGTTGACTTGACATCTCTAAACAGCTTTCTTTTCATGTGTACAAAATTTTGTGACATTTTGTCAATTGGGGCGATGTTTATCGCCGAAGCTAGGTGTTGAAAAGCAGTTTTTGTTAAATAACTCTGCAACAATTTTGCCCAAGACAACGATTTTGTGTTAGTATGCTGGTGTTACAGAGGCGTATCAACCCAGCCCAAAGGCACTCACTTGAAGCATAGCGCCACCTAGTGATATGGGTAAATGCAAAAATTGGGATTTTGAACTGCCAATATCTTGGACCGAGAAAGTGGGAACTGCACAAAATACATCATGCACGGTCAGCACAAAGACCTCTAAAACCACAACACATGCCATAAAATTGGTCCATAGGGGGTGCTGTAATTGTACAAAATCTGATTTTGCCTATTCCTTGCCTTCACAAATCACTCCTACACACTACACAAACACACACAATGTCATTCATTCAAAACCCACATCCATGCCCACTTTCAGAAAATCATTTTCACAGAAATTCTCACCTCACAACACTGCTCTATCACACACTTATCATGCCAACAGTTTCCACATTTCAATATACTGCGGCGGTCATACCATGTACCGCTATGCGGTACATCTAGTTGTTCTCTATGATTAAAAGCCACAAACAAGTAGAACTAATTTCCATACCTGTATTAACATACTTGGCCAATAATGACAGTTATGATATCTGACAAGTTGTGGGTAGAGACTCGGTGTAGAAAATAAAAGAATCAATATTAGTGATTATATTAGTGGAAAAGAAAGCCTTTTCTAATACAACTAGAGCATTGGCCCATACACCCGCATACCATTACGCAACACAACAATGCAGACATCATATCTTTCTGTTCTTGTAATCAGCAAAATCAAAGCAGGTTTAATTTCCAGACAAATAAATCAAAGCATATTGCCTTTTTTCATGACAACAAGCCAAAACTAATCAAATAACATCAAACATAAAAGCAATTACTGTCTGACTGTCTGTCTGTCTGCGCCTAACGGCATCTCCAGAGTACTTCAAGTCCCATCTGCTGGCCTTCTCCTCCAACCTGGATGAGCACAACCCGGATGTGGCCGAGTGGAGGCTGGACGTCAGCCGGGTCATCAGAAACTCCATGGTTCAAGTGAGTTTGTCTAGCCACTGCTTAAACTTGTTTTCTTTGATTTGCTTTTCTCTTCTCTCTCTCTCTGTTTCTCTCTCTGTTTCTTTTCTTCTCTCTCTGTCTGTCTGTCTGTCTGTCTGTCTGAAAAAGACAAAAGGAAAGATAGAGAAAAAGAAAAAGAGAGAGAACTATTTCTTTCTCTCTATCTTTCCTTTTGTCTTTTTCTCTTTGCCTTTCTGCCTCTCTCTATCTCTCTTTTTTATGTGTGTCTCTCTTTTTGGTCTGTCTCTGTCACTCTCTCTTTTCCTCTGTCATCCCCCCCTCCCCTTTTTCTTTTCCTCTTGGCCAAACCTTTTCATTTCATTAAAGCATCCTGAAGAACCAACCCCTGCAATCCATCCAATACCCTCATCCACATACCCCCATCCACACTCCACCTCATCCCAGCCTCCACTCTCTTCTCCTTTGGGCCTCCATCTGATCTGCTCAGCTGATCTCTCTGCTACTCTGAAAAAAGCAAGGAATTAAAAGTAGATTTTTTTTTAGTCTGTGGTTTGCCAAGTGCTTCGCCGAGCGCCTACAGCTTTTGCACTCATCTGTCAGGCTTGGTGGAGTCTTAGTCAAAGTTGAGGAGAAGTGGGTAGGATAGTGTGTGATGTTTTATGTAGTAGCAGGCGCTACTTCTTCATTTTTCATTTTCCAGGCAATAATTTAAGACAGAGGGCAAG
Source organism: Coilia nasus (assembly GCA_027475355.1). Lineage (NCBI taxonomy): Eukaryota > Metazoa > Chordata > Actinopteri > Clupeiformes > Engraulidae > Coilia > Coilia nasus. The sequence goes on from CM050199.1 coordinate 7,969,643, forward strand.
TTGGGGCTTGTGTCTAAAAAGATCAGTGTCTGTTTGACTAGAGAAGATATGTCTCATCACAAGGGCAGATGTCTAAGCCTGTCATGCTACTCTGAGGTGACATGTAGGCAGAAAGCATGCTCAGTCATACTCTGACATACATACTCTTTCTCTCTCTCTTTCACTCTTTGTCTCTCTTCCTCCTTCTCCCCTCTCTCTTTCTCTTTCTCTCCCTATTTGTCTTTTACTCTTTCTGTCTTTATTTGTATCACATTTTCTCTGCCTGTCTGCCTGTCTGTCTGTCTCTCTCTCTCTGTCTCACACACAGAAACACAAACATGCACTGTTTTATATTATGCTGAACCCTCAGTCTGATTCTCACCTTCAAATGTTGCACATAACATATTGATTTAGACAGGAAGCATATGTTTGTGCTATAGTGAGATATCAGCATTTAAACAAGTTGTGCCGATAAAATGAATGAATAAAACACATATGAGGAGCCCACGGGAAAAACGGGAGTCACAAAATCACTTTTCACATCATTCAAGTCACTGCTCCTATTGGTAGTTCCATTGGATGCTCAGTTTTTTTCAAAGTAATCCTGTGAATAAACGACCATAGTCTCGAGCTAGAAGCACTTTAACATAGCATTTACTTACAAAATTAAATCTAAAATCAAACTTTTACATGACATTTTCTCAGTTTCTGCCTTTTGTGACCATGCCCATTTTTTTTCGTGGACTCCTCATATTTGAAGCTATATAGTAGACAAACAAATAAATAAGGTAAATAAATAAATAAGGTAAATAAATAAAGAAATAAGTAAGGTCAAAGCCCATGACTGTGGTAATGCACATAGCCCAAGCTGTGCATGACATCTCTCTTGCGTCTCCGTGCAGCACACTTCCAGAAGGCCCACTTACATAATGCATTATGGGTACTGTGTGTGTGTGTGTGTGTGTCTGTGAGTAGTGTGTGTGTGTGTGTGTGTGTACATGTGTCTTTGCAAGTGTGCTAGTGTGTGCATTTATAAGAGACTGTGTCAGTGTCTGCTTCTGTGTGTGTGTGTGTGTGTGTGTGTGTGTGTGTGTGTGTGTGTGTGTGTGTGTGTTTGGTACCAGCTCTTGTCCCAAGTGAGAGCCCCTTTTTCCATGTTCTGTAGTGCCAACCACAGACTGTATATAAGAGAACTGGACAAACCCTCTGTGACGTCATGCATAGACTCATTCTCACAGACTGGATAAAGCCTATTTACTATTGAAGCCCCCAAAAGATACAAAAATTGTTGTTTTGAACCAGGCTGTAAACACTCTTTCTCTTTCTCTCATTCATTTTCTTTCTCCCTCTCTCTCTTTCTCTCTCTCTCTCTCTCTCTTTCTCTCCCTCCCCCTCATTCTCCCTGTCTCTTAGGCCACAGGTATGGATCGTGAGCAGCTGTTGGTGACGGTGTTGCCGGGGCTACCGACCACAGCTGAGTTCTTCCTGCTGCCAGACAAACAGGTCACGGAGGGCAAGCCCGAGAAGACCACACAACACCTGGATGAGGTCAGTGGGTCAGTAGTGGTGCTGAGAGGGTGCAAACAGGGCAAGATGCCCAGAGGCAGATGAAGTCAACAATTCCTTTAACAGTCAAGTGGAAGTTGCTATGCAAAATGTTTACTTAAGTTGAAGTATGAAACCACCCCATAGGGACATTTTTTTTCCTTCTTCCTGGAATCTCTGAAAGAAAAAAATACTACCTTGTGTGTGCATGGGCATCAGGGCTATGTTATTACTGTGCCTTTGCTGGTCATTTCACAGTGGCTGAGGGGAAATCAAAGGTCATTTGTCCCAAATGTCCCAAAAGGCCCTTTCAGAGACCCGGGACGTAGTGTGCAGCAAGTCATTTCTCAGTCACTCTCGTCATCGCTGTTTCCAGGTTTCACAGTTCATTGGAGTATGTATTTTTTTCATTCCGGGACCAAAAAAACTCTCTATACATCCCAGCTGTCAGTGCGAGCGATATGTCTTGAGAATGCTTTCAGAATGCAGGAGCAATCAGTTTGTTTTTCAGAGCCCATATTAGAGCTTCACGCTGAGCTAACGAGCAGCATCAAAGCACTAGTCTCAGCCTGTAATGTGAGTCATGTCCCAAGTGCCCTGCAGTACATCAAATTATAACCTTTTCTACCGTGTGCCTGATTCTGTACAACACATATGATGGCTGCTGCTCCACTCTTCTCACCTTATATGTAAGAACAAAGGAACATTCTAGAAGCACAGGATTAGCATGCTTCTAGAATGGGATTTCTGCCCTACAAACCAAAAGGCTGTGACTACACATTTTGTCAAAACTGAGTTTAGCCTGTAAATTGACTTTTTTTGCCTTTGCCTTTTTTTGTCTTGTGACTGAATAGCTTGCGCCTTCCTATTAACAAAGTACATAAAAGCATCATCATTATTATACCTACAACATGTTGAACTGGGCAGTATGACAACTTTGAAGGCATTTTTCTCAGTTTCAGTGTTTGTGTAGTTACCGCACTTTGCCTTTGTAGGGCAGATTTGCCGTCTTTCTCTTGGCCTTCCAGGATGCCGTGGTGCAAACCAAACATCACGCTTCTCCTCCTTCGTATCCCTGTTACAACCAGGTAAACCAGCGCAACATACAAAGACCAAAAGTCAACCGAGCTCAAGTCTAGGGGTTTATTTACAAGGAAGGGGTTTTACAATAAAGGAAAAATATTAACCAAACAACAAAGGGAAACAACGGCATAAGCTGCTAGCGTGGAGGTCACAGCTCCCAATTTAAAGGACCCAGCACCAGGTAGCCAACAGAAGCTCCACCTCCCTCCAACAGGTAACACCTGGAAAACATAATTAAACGGAAAAATACAGGCCCCAGCCTTAAGGGACATCACAGCCACCTAGAGGTAGGAGAGGGACATAACACCTCCACACCGAAATGGTGACTATAGTCTCCATAAATTTGGAACCGTTTCCAATACCATAATGCACCGCATCCACTGCATAGGTTGCGTGCAGTAATTTCAGAAACAAAAACAATACAGCCATACTGTTATATTAAAGTTAAACAAAGTTAACAAACAGCATAACGACAAACACACACAACAGAGACAAACACATTCACAATCATACAACACACAAAAGAAACAAAAAAAAAAACATGACATACGGTTTGAGCACAACCGTAGACATAAAGAGGCTAAGGCACTCTAGACAAAGCATCGGCCAAAATGTTGTCAGTGCCACGGACATGTCTGATCTCAAGATTAAATGGTTGCAAGATCAGACTCCAGCGCATTAGACGCTGATTGGCATTGCGCATGCGCTGGAGAAACTTCAGAGGGTCATGATCACTGAACACGACTATCTTCTCTGAGGCACCTAAATACACCTCGAAATGTTGCACAGCCAGGACGAGTGCCAATGTTTCCTTTTCGATGGTAGAATACCGCTGTTGCTGGTAGCTAAACTTTTTCGAAAAGTAGCAAACAGGGTGCTGGACACATTCAGCACCATCCTGCAAAAGGACAGCACCGGCACCCAAGTCGCTGGCATCAACGGCCAAATGAAAAGGTTTGACAAAGTCAGGAGCAGCTAAAACAGGTGCGGAAATTAACAACGCCTTGACATTTTCAAAGGCTAACTGGCAACATTTAGACCAAGCAAACGGGACCTTCGGGCTAAGTAAATCAGTGAGTGGAGCAACTACCGCGGAAAAATTCTTACAAAACCCGCGATAGTAGCCCACCATTCCCAGAAAACGGCGCAACTCACGACGGTCAACAGGGGCAGGAAAACTGGAGATGGCAGAGACTTTTGCATCCAAAGAACGCACCTGGCCCCGGCCCACAACTCGTCCCAGATACGTCACCGTGGCTTTTCCGAACTCGCACTTAGCCAAATTGATGGTAAGTCTGGCGGCAGCAAGTCTACGGAAGAGCTCACGAATCTGACTGACATGAGAAGACCATGAACAACTATGGAGAACTACGTCATCCAAATAGGCTTCACAGCCTGATAAACCGGACAAAACATTATTAATAAGACGCTGAAACGAGCCTGGTGCGTTACGCATCCCAAACGCCATAACGCGATAAGAAAGAAAATCATCAGGCGTAACAAAAGCAGAAATTTCTCTAGCTCTAGGCGTCAACGGGATCTGCCAATACCCCTTCAGCAAATCAAATTTGCTGACAAAGGCAGCAGAACCGACGCGGTCAACACAGTCATCAAGCCTGGGAAGGGGATAACAATCAGGCTTGGTAACTGCATTGACACGCCTGTAATCGGTACAAAACCGAAACGTACCGTCCGGCTTCCCAACAAGAATACATGGAGAGCTCCAAGCACTCATACTAGGCTCAGCAATTTTGTTATCGAGCATATACATTACCTCCTTCTTTAAAATAGCCCGCTTTAGGGGATTAACACGATAAGGGTGTTGCTTAATGGGAGCGGCAGAGCCAACATCAATGAGGTGTGTTTGAGTAAGGATGTCATTAAAAAGCTCTGGGAATTGATGTATTACTCCCAACAAATCAGCTCTTTGGGTCTCGGACAGATGGGGAAGATGATCGTTCAACACTGAGAGCATTTCGGAATTGTTTAACCGCCCAACGACTACAGCACGAGATGGGCTACTCGCAAGATCTTCACTCTCCTCCACCAACGCAGAGATCAGCACCCCCGCGTCAGTGGACAGCGGACGATCAACAACAGCTCCACTCAACGCCGACTCGACACCAGAAGGATTTGGCTCACGCTGGTAAAATGGCTTGAGCATATTGACATGACACACACGCCTCTGCTGACGACGATCTGGCGTGGAAATTACATAGTCACGATCAGACACTTTGTGCTCTATCACATACGGACCACTGAAACGAGCCTGTAACGAAGATCCTAAAATGGGAAGGAGCACAAGAACTTTATCGCCCACTTTAAAGTGGCGATCAACAGCTTTCAGATCATACCACCGTTTCATTTTCCTCTGAGCTCGCTCAAGATTTTCTTGAGCCAACTCACGGGCACAATGTAAACGAGAACGAAAATTTGAAACGTGTGTTAAAATGTCTTTTTCAGAACTGTCACAATAAAACTGATCTTTTAAGACAGCCAATGGGCCTCGTGGTGTATGCGCAAAAACAAGATCAGCGGGACTAAAACCAAGTGACTCCTGCCTCACCTCTCTACAAGCAAAAAGCAACCAAGGTACAACGTCTGCCCAGTCTTTTCCCGTCTCTAAACAGTAGGCACGCAACATACTCTTAATTGTCTGATGTTGACGTTCCAACGCACCCTGACTAGCGGGGTGGTAGGCAGAAGAAATGTTATGCTGTATTTTCAATTGCTTTAGGACACGAGCAAAAATTCTGGACATAAAATTAGATCCACGATCAGTCTGAATGATCTTAGGAAGACCAAACAGAGAGAAAAACTTAAGCAGTTCATTCAACACATTTTTAGCTGTAACTTTACGTAAAGGAACGGCCTCTGGAAAACGTGTAGCTACACACATCATGGTCATCAAATATTGATATCCACTCCTGGATCTCACGAATGGACCAACAATGTCGACCATGACATGATCAAAAGGCTGACCAATGGCTGGAATTGGGTAGAGAGTAGCGGGGGGAATCGTTTGATTGGGTTTACCAATAAGTTGGCACGTTTCACAGGTTTTACAAAAACGAACCACATCTCGCTTCACACCGGGCCAAAAAAAATGCTGACTAATCCGGTTCAAAGTTTTTGCAATACCCAGATGTCCGGCAATGCCATCATGAGCTACACGCAAAACTTCAGATCTATACACAGAGGGGACCACAATCTGATGAACAGAATTCCACTGGTCAGGAACATTATAAGGCCTCCATTTCCTCATCAAAATACCATCTTGAAAATAAAAGCATTGTGGCTCCTTATCAAGATCGATATCTGACGAGGCAAGAGATACAAGAGAGGAGAGAGGCACATCTGCTTTTTGAGCAGCAATTAACTCCGTGCGAGACAGACAGACAGAGGCATTGCTAGGTTGTAACTTATCGCCAGAATCAGGCAAAGAAGCAGAAAACACATCTTGAGCTGGTTTTGACAACTCACCCGAATTACACAAAAAAGAATCTGATAAGTCAATCTCAATGACACAAGACGAACACCCTTTTCCATCCGGGGGAGTATTAGACTTTTTAGACATTGCGCGTGTAACAGCGCAGGCAGGAAAAACCTCAGGGTGATCGCGCACACAATCATGACCAGCTGGCTTGCCAGGCACAGCAACCACTTGCGGTAGCACTTCTCCCCACACAGAATTTCCGCCAATGTCATTCCCAAGAATGAAAGTTACACCTGGAACAGGCAGAGACGGACGAACACCCACAGCAACAGTACCAGTAATGACATTAGATGACAGGTAAATATGATGAAGCGGTACAACAGTACAGCCCATTTCAAAACCACGGACCAACACACTCGTCCCAGTTTTAGTTACATCAGACAAGGGCAAAATGCCTTGCAAAATGAAAGATTGCGCAGCACCGGTGTCACGCAAAATACGAACAGGAGACTGAGCTTTATCACCGGGCAAAGACACAAAACCGTCACTTAGAAAAGGCTCATACCCCGTCTTAGCATCACAGACAGATTCACAGCAAGACAGAGAAACAGGAGACTGTGAAACAGTTTTAATCAAGCCAAACCCTTTTGCAGCATTTTTCTTTTTCAAAACGCCACAATCGGCCAACACATGTCCTGGTCGTTTACAGTAATAACACACCTGCTCAGAAGTGGTAGATGACTGGACTTTATCACAAGTAGGGAAAGACCATTCAGGCCTGTGCCTGTCTTTAAAAGGAACACGATGGGTCAAAACATATTCATCAGCCATAACCGCAGCGTCATGCAATGTATCGACCTGACGTTCATTAAGGTAAACGGAGACAGCACTGGGCGAGCAGTTTTTAAACTCTTCGAGCAGAATCAACTCGCGCAGTGTAGCCAGACTATCAACCCCTTTAGAAGAGCACCAGCGGTCAAAAAGCGTTTCTTTTTCCCGAGCAAACTCAACATAAGTCTGCCGGTCAGTCTTCTTGTAAAGCCGAAAACGCTGTCTATAGGCTTCAGGGACAAGTTGATAACCCCGCAATATAGCCTCTTTTACCTGATCATAACTAGAACTCTGTTCCAAAGACAACGACGAATAAATGTCTTGCGCACGGCCAACTAAACTTGATTGAATTAAGAGTGGCCAAAAAGCTTTAGGCCATTGAAGAGATACAGCTACCTTCTCAAAATGGGGAAAATACTTTTCAACATCCCTCTCAACAAAGGGTGGAACTAATTTTATATGCCTACTGACATCAAAACGAGCAGATGAAAAAAAATCCTGTTGTTCCTCCGAAGCTTTTGCGTCAAGCCGCCGCAACTCCAGTTCGGTTTCGGAGGCTTTGAGGCGCAACTCTTCTCGCCTAGTGTCAAGTTCTTTCTCGCGAATAGAAAGCTCTTTTAAATGAATAGCCTCTTTTAAGTCACCAGGTGGCAGGATTCCCTTCTCAATCAAATAGGGTAACAAAATAGACTTAACAGTGTTCTTGAGGCGTTTGTCACTACTGCTCAACTCAAGATGAAACAAAGTTGCTACCTCTATTAGTTGGTCTTTCGTGAGACGATGAAAACCATCCAACGATGGATTTTCTACAAAGTCATCTGCCACCGCAGACATGATTAACAAACACACAATACAAAACAAATAAACCAAAACGAATGGCTGCAAAAAAATTAAATAAATTCCAAACAAAGTGGCCACAAAAATCCCCTACAAAAAAAATGACCACAAAAACAATGGGGTAGACCAATACCACGCCAGCACAATTCACTACAAGAAGATAAGGGATTAGACGCAGAAAGAATCAAAATTCCGAAACCACAGCAGCCCAAAAGTCTAATACCTAACAAATATCAACCTGCACAACACTGCAATCACAGCGCACAAAATCACAAGGCGTTAAACAAAAGAGCACGTAAACTGGGTGATTCGCTGCTGCACCACAACCCCTACTTACCTATCCAAAAAAAACTAACTGAAACCTCGCTGCTCTTCAGTGGCGTCCCCCACCCGGCATACATTACCCGTCAAACTCGAGAGGACACAGCAGACCATAGACACCGCCAACTGCAATCCTCCGAAACAGACCGACTGAGGATTACCACCAGAAAAAAATAAACTAAAATAACAAAGTAGCGGACTCAATGTCCACTCGGCGGCTACCTGAATATGATGCACGCTACTACACCCAGAAAACGATACTCACCAAACAAGCGCGTTGAGAAAACTAGCCGCATCCCACTACACAGGCCCACTAGGAAACGACTGGACGAGTTCCTATTATGTTACAACCAGGTAAACCAGCGCAACATACAAAGACCAAAAGTCAACCGAGCTCAAGTCTAGGGGTTTATTTACAAGGAAGGGGTTTTACAATAAAGGAAAAATATTAACCAAACAACAAAGGGAAACAACGGCGTAAGCTGCTAGCGTGGAGGCCACCCGTCTCTCCTGGTCACAGCTCCCAATTTAAAGGACCCAGCACCAGGTAGCCAACAGAAGCTCCACCTCCCTCCAACAGGTAACACCTGGAAAACATAATTAAACGGAAAAATACAGGCCCCAGCCTTAAGGGACATCACAGCCACCTAGAGGTAGGAGAGGGACATAACAATCCTATAAAGCCGTGCGATAAATCTTCATTCAAGGTTGGCGTCCAGAAGGTGCAACATATGTGAAGCTCATTAAAACGAATAATAGATTTACCGGCCCTGATACAATAGCAAGAAGGAAGTAATTACTCATGGAACAGTCTAATTTTAAATGAGAAATACGGCGCAGGCTAAAGGACTGCGCAATTTTGCCAATGTCACGATTAATTTGGGAAATGAGGTGGATCGAACTAATGAGACCAGCCTGTGAAATCAAATGAGAATCAGAAACAACAATATACATACAGGCACCTAATATAGGCTATGATATGCATATAGGTACATAATGTACCAGTGGGATCAAAAACCAAACTGTAAAGCACTTTGAGATGCATCTTGTATGTATGAATTTTGCTATAAGATAAGATTATTATTATTATTATTATTATTATTATTATTATTATTATTATAAGCAGTATGACAATATACCAGTACGACATAATGTACAGGACAAGTACATGGGGGGTAATGAGGAGGGAACACACAAGAGAGGATGGGCCTTAATTCAGTTTTTGGAGCAGGGACACTTTAGACTGCAAGACTCTTCTTGTGCCATGTGTGAGGGGGAATGAGGGGAGGGGGAGTATACGTGAGGGCATGACAGTAAAGATATACTGCAGAGGGGAGTGCAAGAGTATGTGCATGTGTGTATGTCTGAGCAGTCTGGGAAGTCCACCCTGTCAGTGGAGTTCAGTAGTTCAGTAGTTCAGGAGAGTGATGGCAGTGGGGAAGAAGCTGTTCCTGTGTCTGGTAGTTCTGGTGCACAGGGATCTGTAGTGCCTGCCAGAGGGAAGGAGGTCAAAGAGTGTGTGTGCAGGATGAGAGGGATCTTTGATGATGTTCTCTGTCCACTTCCTGGTCCTTCCATTGTACAAGGCCTGGAGGGAGGGCAGGGGGTCACCAATAATTGCACCAAGCTGACAGTGCTATGGCAATGCCAGGACAAAAAATTAGGATTTATATCATTGGACCTGAGGCACACTTAAAATAAAAAGAACAAAAATAAATAAACAAATTAAATGAAAGTGCCAGCTTTGCTACACAGAATATGGCAGTAACATATCCAGAATCTTTATCACTTATGGGGCTTCTTAGACCCATGGAGTGTGGGACTGTTTATCATGGAGGTCTCTCCAAACACAAGAGAGGTGTAAACATCTGTTTACAAATTCAGCTCAACACAGCTGAACAGCAAGTAAAAAAGCAACTGAGCTGACAAGTAATGAGTGATGATATGATTGCACAGAAACACACACACACACAAACACTGACACACACACACACGCACACACACACACACACACACACACATGCATCCACACTTTGTGGATGCGTGTCAGTTTGTGGAGAGGAAGGGCTTTTCAGAAATACTTATATAATGTAAATGTTTGTCACTGTCCCATTATTAAAACAGATCCTTGGGTTGTCAGAATCAGGGTACTTTATTAATCCCTGCAGAATTCTAACTCTGTGACTGTGTGTCCCTCATTGGCCCTCGTACAGCTGTCAGAGATGGTGTTAGGAGCCCTGAACCAGAACCTGGTGCAGTTCACCTTGAGGCCAGGTGTCCAGATCACGGTCTACGCTGCACACTTGTCAGCAGGTGAGTGCCACAGCATGAAAGCATTCATTGGCCATTCAGTGTTCATGTTATATTTCTGTGACACCTAGTTTAATCCTTATAGCATAAGGCATTCATGCAAGAAGCACAAAACTTAATGCCATTGTAATCAGTAATCAATATACTTTTTCAGCAGTCATTATACAAAAACTATTTGACCTCCAGTCGTTGGAGTGGCCCATTCAAAGTCAATGGCATGTTCATCAGCATTCTAAACAGCCGTACAATAACTTGTCATATGTATGAAATCATTTACTGGTCATTAAGTATTCATCTTATTGTTACATGCCACTGGGTTTGATAAAACAAAGTAGTTATTATGTGGGTGTGTTATATTTCCACAAATCTTCTCAAAAGCCTTAGGACTTAGTTGACCTTCATTTTTTGTTATAAACCATTAAGTAGCACAGCACGGAGCATCACTAACTCTAATTTAATGCTTTTTGTCCTTGCTTCTCAAGGTCTAGCAACGCCACCCTGTGTATGTGCATGTGTGTGTGTGGGTGTTTGATTTCTAACAACACGCAGGTGTTTGTTAATCACATGGATAGTAAAAGCCCAGAGGATTTGGGTATTATAAACAACAGTTCTAGCTAAAATAAGCTATTCAGCATCAAACCAGTGCTCATAAGACCAAAGGCCCATTTTCTTTCTAAAGAAACTTCCCAAGTCCCTGTTGTGTGTGTGTGTGTGTGTGTGTAAATATATATATATGAATTGATTTTTTTCATGCACCTACAGCGCCTCTAGTGGACACCAGCGAGAACCACAGTGGATCAGCCATGCTCATGCTGCTGTCGGGGGTGGTGGTGGGTCTGGCCGTGTTTGTCATCTATAAGTTCAAGAGGTAACGTGCTCAGCCCACTCACTCATCCTACATTAACCCCATCAGACCATCAGCCTCAGCATCCCCCTCATTGAAACATGCCACTACAAGCATCCATATTTTTTTCCTCTTTTGTATCCACCTACTGGGGCCATTAACACCCACCGACACACACACACACACACACACACACACACACACACTAACACACACACACACACACACACAATCACACACACCAAATACATGGAGAAATGCCATTCGGACGACATCGATATTTGGCCCTTTCAGCTTCCCCCCTTACCAGGACCTTTGTGAAATCACCGCTAAAACAGTAAATAAAGCTGATAAACCTTCTTTGAAGGGTAATCTCTTTTCCACTCATCTGTTCTTGCTCTCCACATGTACTTGTCTGTTTTATGTGTGTTTATATGTGCTGAGAGGCAGGAGTCTGTTGTTGATGTCTCATTTCATTGCATTGGGATCCTCCCATCATGTCATTGGGTGACCCTCTCTCCCCTCCTTTCTCGCCCTGTGCCCTGTCCCTACAACACACACACACACACACACACACACACACACACACACACACACACACACACACACACACACACACACACACACACCCCTGGCCCTACACCTCCACCCACACACGCAAGGCACAAACACACACACACACACACACACACACACACACACACACCTGGCCTTACACCTCCACCCACACACACACACACACACACACACACACACACACCTGGCCTTATACCCCGCCGCCACACAAACTCCTACGACACACAAACCCTACTCTCCTGCCCCTATAGCCCTTCCCCTTGCCCCCACTGCCCCCACTCAGGGCCATGCCCCTACACCCCCTGTGTCCCTACAACCCCACTCCCAACCCCCCCCCTCCAACCTCCCCGTTCCCTCTTCCATCTCACTCATCTGCACCGGAGGGCTTTACGCTGTGCCTCATTGTAATTCTTTCCTCAAGGAAGATCCCAGGCCTCAGCATCTATGCACAGATGCAGAACGAAAAAGAACAAGAAATGATCCAGAGTCCGGTGGGGCCGGTCGTGGATGCTACAGCAACGTTAGCAACAGCTGCGGTGGTGCCTACGGCCGTGACAGCATCAGTGGCGGCGGCGGCCATTTTGCCCGTACAACCACAACAACAAAAACAAAAACAGAAACAGAAACAACAACGGCCGCCCAGGGAGTTGGTGGTGACGACATCTTCACCGGAGCCTCTGGACACGGCGCACAAAGCCCATTCCATAGGTGAGTGTGGTGAGTGTGGATTAAAAGTGCAGGACACCACCAGGTCTGGCTGAGGGGTGAGGTAAGTTGAAGTTGAAGGTCAAGGTCAAGTTGATTCAGGGGACCCAGAGCTTCACAGGTGCCTATGATATGGTTGGGGTGGGGGCCTAACATTATTTTCTTTCAGGGGGCGCCCCTGGTGTGAGGTGTGGTCACTGTATAGGTGATCAGACCCAAAACTCAAGTACCTCAGGTGAAATGAGAGGGGGGAAAACGGCAAACATCCAGCCTGATGGAGAAGTCTGTTAGATGTATCTAGTGCCAGAATATGCCAGAAAATTGTTCAGTTATCTAGTGTTCAGTTGCTTTTTTCACTGTATTGTTCATCAGAGACAAACCTCAACTGCCATGAGACTAGACTGCATGCCACTTAATGACGTGTCATTAATGTTCACAATATGTATCACGTCAGACAGCAAACACTACTGACAGTAGTGGAGCATGGTGGGGTACTGTATTCAACTCAATGATAGTGATTCTTTAAAAATATGCAGAATCTAATAAAAACTTTTAACAATGTGTAAAAATAAAAATGACATTTAGCCTTACACAAGGTAGACATTTTTGTAGAATTAGCACTAAAAGTAAAGCTTTGAAGTCAGTAATTTACCCATTGTTTGTCTTTTTTTTGTTACTAACCGAATGTCCTCTCTTTCCCTTTCAATCTGTTTTTGTGTACGTCCTCATAAAAAAAAAAAAAAAATCAGAATGCATTAGACCTCATCCACGAGTCAAATTCTCCACCGAACTCCCCACCTACACCGATGTGTGACGCCTGGGGTTACCCAACAACAGATCCTGCTGTGTTGACAGACTTTGTTCTTTGACACAAAAGGTTTTAAGCTTTATACCTGTGTATGTTGGTCATCGCTGACACTGACTGTGCTCTGTGAATACCAGATTATAACTGTGTACAGGTTTTTTTGATACACACATGTTGGTTAAAATGAAGCATTTTTTGCTTACATTTATTTATAAAACTACAAGGAGAAATATAACTACAGGGAGACAGAAAGCATGTACTATTTAAAACGAAAAAGAAAAAAAAACAACAACAAAAATTAGTGATAGAGTATTTATTACTGAGTATATATTTAAAAGGTCATATTTACTTTGTAAATTATGAATGTATATATGAGATATTTGTGTATTTTAATAACAACAAATCTAAACTGAAAATGCTTTCAGTTGTGAACAGGATCGAGTTACAGCCCACTCTTCCCATGGAAGACTTTATGGCACAAAACTATTATACTTCAGCAAGTTTTTTTAATTATGATTATTATTACTGTTTCATTTCTTTGTTTTATAGTGTTTGTGTTGATGTTATTAATCAGATACAGGGACTAATATCTTTATTTATAGTCTTTTGTGTTGTCACACTCTGCTGTAATTTTTTGCTACTGTATGCTCTGTGCGCTAACGTCTCAATTTGTATAACAACAGTAAATAGGTCATGGAGTCACATTTATGCTGTTTCAGTTCACTGAGGACAGTCTACATTGAGAATTAAGACAAGAGACATTATACTGTAGATACTACATGTGGCCCCGGAGAAATGCCATGAAACAGCCCCTGGCCAGTACCAGTCATGGCCGAAAAAGGTATTGTTGACGAACATGGAGGCATATACTGACTATGGTTTTTGTTTTACATTTTTTTTATTTAAACCTGAAGCAGTTTTCTTTCCAACACAGCACAGTGGCAGATGTGTTCCTCCTAAGATCTCCTTCCTCTGAAAAAAAAGAGAAAGGCTACTGAAATAATGAATATTTGCTCGGTTGCTGCAGTTTGCAACCTACAATCAGTTGATTTTTTTCTCGCAGTGACCTTGTAGAACATTTTATACCAAAAGTGTGATTGTAAAAGAAAATTGACAGATATGAATGTGTAATTAATTAGTAATTTTATCAATAACAGTAGCATTCGCCAACTGTTTTGCGGTATGTCTTGATTTGGGCAATGTCCTACCAAACAGGGAGATGAGAGGAATTTTTCTTCCACCACTGCAACAGTTAGTAGTAATGTGTGTGTATACTGATCTGAATGTCATTGTCCAATCAGGCTAAGGTTGTGCCACCAAAGTCGCCACACCCATTTTGTGTGTTTTCTGTCAGGTTCAAATTGGCCACAAAAATCTGGCATCGACTATAATGATACTTCAATTCTTTCCAAAAACCAGGCTGCCAATGCATTCTATATTGGGTTTTGTGTGCAAGCTCCAGAGTGCTTTCGTGATAGGCCTATAGTGCGGGAAAGACATGAACATTCTGTGAAGATGATGAGAAGATATTCTGTGAAGATGGCGAGTGTGCAGTGGAACGGTTCTACAGCGTCTCCCTTTAGTCAACGTACTAATGAGGGAAAGATGGCAACAAAACAGTTAGGACCTCCTAGACCCGATTTAAATATTAAACAGATGTCTATGAGTTGGGAGAAAACCTACACTCGAGGATTTAGCAAAAATTGGCACAGCTGACAAACATGGCTAGCAGGCTGTGAAGTTAGCCTGGTACACCCACCCCTTGTACTTCATTTCATTGTGTACAGAGGGTCTGGACCAGAATCTGTTGAGGAGCATGTAAGAGGACCAAGCAACTCATATCCAATTGACGAACAGAGGGCGTGTTCGTGAGCCATGAATTTGACTTTGTGTGTAACATTTGAATTGTAGTGTGTAGGTTAAAGGCTAATTGCATACATGATGACCAAGCCTTAGCGACTGGGTAAAGGCAGAGGCACTTGTTTTAAACTTCAGCAGAGTCCTCACCTCCAGGAAGAAATCGTTTCTCATGGCCTCTGCTCCAGACCCTCTGTACAAAATGAAATGAAGTATGAGGGGCGGGTTTACCAGGCTACTGCTCTTTTTTGCTACTCCTATGTCCTCTTCCACCCTGAAAGCAGCACAGCAGATGGTGCAGCGTGGACCATAAACGGAATCACAGACAGGCATCACCTCTCCTAGAGAGTTAAAAAGCATGAGTATTCAAAGAATCACGTGGACAGCTGTCTAAAATATTCAGCCTTTGGGAGAGTAAACATTGCCACACAACTGGATAAGGGATAGGCTAGTTTCATGTACAAAAAAATTACACATAATTAAGCTGCACTAAACCATGTTGGTTTGATAATCGGTTATGCTTTTCTAAGCCAATTTTTTCAAAACCTCAATAAACACTTGTTTTGGACTTAGATGCTGCCACTTTCTTTATTGCAATGTGTATCATTCAGAATTGAAACGTGTTTACTTATTGTATATATATTGAATATTGAAATAATATGATTGATTAAATGTAATAATAATTAACTGTAAAGCCAAATGTTTTGTTTTGAAGGCTCCTCAATGTAACTTCCAAAGCTTACCACCTTTAACTTGTAGCTGGAATTTATTGAGTGTTGCCACCTAGTGGACAGAAGAGATATCATTGCGAATTTGCTCGGCAAAACAAGTTAGGACAAAGTCAAAGTCAAAGTGTACTTTATTGTCAAGTCACTATGTAACAAGCATTATATAGAGGATTGAAATTGTGTTTCACCAGACACCAAATGTGCAATTTAAACTAGAAACATGCACACACGCACACACTCACAAACACACAGCTACACTCATGGTCATGAAGTGTATACAGACATCAACAGTAAATAGACATAAGAGATAAAGGTAGACATAAAGTCTGAGGTAGCTGTTCTTGGTAGCTGGTAAAGGTGAAAAATGAAATGTGCAATAGGTAAGGTGCAATAAGTGAAGGTGCAATTTGTAAAGTACTGCTACAGGCCAAAGTACCAAAGTCATTATTGGACTTGTATGGTCATTATCGGTCACCATGGACATAATGGGGAAAAAATGCCCACCCAAACGAAATTTTCAGGAGCTGCCACTGAACCTGTTAATAAAAGAGCCCCATGTCTTTGTTTTACTAGGAGAATGAAGCAATGACACCCCTCTATTAGGAGATTTACCACTTACTCTGAGTTAACAGACCCCGATAAGAGACTAAAGCAGCTTTCTCAACGTTTTTTTTGTTTGTTTTTTTGTTTTTTGTCCCGCACGCAGAATGTGGTTCTGAACCATTTTCCAGCACATCAGGACACAGAACTGATACCTGGGAGAGAAAAGGGCGACCAACCTGGGATTTGTCCACCCACATAGCAGAGTTGGTCTGGCACAGGGGCCCCGGCAGTCCACTAGGCAGTATGCATGGTAGGGCACATACTACTTGGTGCCTACCCAGATGTGACCCACTAATGGCCCATCATTCATTACGCTATGTGGTATGAAAATGGCTACATCCTCTGTATGAAATATGGTATACAAATGCAGATTATTATTATTTTTTTTTTTTTTAATTATAATTTTTTTAATTACAGTAAGAGCCCCATGTTTGACCCCAGCACAGATTTCTTCCCTCTCCACAGCCTCTCTCCACCACACACAAGCTCTTGGGGCCCCACTCAGTACTCTTTGCTGTTCCTTTCCTGCCCCATTTCCATGGTATTATGTTGTTGTCTGCTTTAAAGTTTATATGGTGCATGGAAAACAGAGAGAGGAGCTGCCTTCCCCAGCACATGTTCTCCAGCAGGCTTCTTGGTTGGATCAATGTTGTTTGAGGACTGCCACTGACTCTGGAGTGGTCTGGTGGAAACCACACTGCTCGTCAGAAGCACACAGAAACATCTTTTTATCATTTGTTAAAAGGCACAGAAAGACAGAGAGGGAGAGAGAGAGAAAAAAAGAAAGAGAGAGAGAGCGAGAGAGAGAGATGAACAATATTTTATTCATACTCATGAAACAGAGCCCTGATCTGATGGGCTGATGCTAGCTGTCAGGTGAGGAAACACAAAGTGAAAGTGTGGATCGGCCCCAACATGTTTGCGGCCATGAAATATTCATACGGTTCGCTGCCATCCCCACTGTGAGACAAAGACCATTGAAAACAATGACAGACGGTGGAAAAAAATAGCTGGACTTGAATGAAAGAGAACCAAACTGCAGAGAGAGACAGAGAGAGAGAGTGAGGGCAAGAGAGAGAGAGAGGGGGGAGGGCACCTGTGTGGTCGACGCGAACGCATGTTACAACAGAAGACGTCTATGTTTGTGTGTGTGTGTGTGTGTGTGTGTGTGTGTGTGTGTGTGTGTGCCATGCCAGTAAAATGTGCCAGAAGCTTCGCCCCCGTATTGCGTCTCTGCAAATAAACCTCACGGCTGCCATCGTCTGCTTTTTTATTTTTCCAACAGGACCCCTGTTTGTTTCACTGTTTGTTTGCTTTGTGCTCTCTCTCTCTCTCTCTCCTCTCGTCAGTCACTCTCTCTCTCTACTCTCTCTCTCTGTCCTCTCGTCAGTCACTCTCTTTCTCTCATCCGCTTGCTTCTCTGTTTATTTATTTATTTACTTATTTATTTAATCTTATTTTTATGTGCCACCCAGCCAGCCAGTCACTCGATTTAAAGAGAGGTGGGGTGGGGTTCTCTCGTCTCGTCGTCCCACGTTGTCCCAGAGAGCAGAGGCGGAGAGCAGGATAATAATGACACCAAGGAGTCAAGAGTGTGACGGAGTGTGTGCGCCCGACATAAAAAGATAGAGAGGATGTAAGTGAGGAAAGACAAAAGTCTCAGTTTTGGTCTTCATCTCTTTTTCTGTCTCTGCCTTTCTCTCTCTGTCTGCCTTTCTCTCTCTCTATCTGTCTGTCTCTTGTTCTCTTTTTGTACTTTTTTGTCGAGGAGGTCTTGGATAAAAATGAAGTTATCAGAAGCACTACAGTGCTCGAGTGCTTCATGGAAAATCTATAAAAAAAACAATTACTAAATGAAAGCAATCGATGATACTTAAACAGGCCAACCCATTGTAGTATGCTCTATCCCATCTGTTTGTTTATAGATGAAACATAACAATGTAATATGCATAGTGAAAGTGAAATAATTTATGGAGGTTCTGAGCACTACAGGAAGACTGCACCACTAAACTACATGCATTTTGTTCCTAACCTTGTTAATCAACTTGACATTGCAGCTTTTTTCCAGTCAGCGATCAGTATTTTTTATACACACAAAAAAGGATTCTCTTAGTCATTTTACTAATGAACCCAGTGTGTGTAAATGGCTGCCAGTTAAATGAGAACCATCACCGAGTCCTGACCCGGTCCGTTGGACAAGAGAGAGAGATGCTAATTTGCAGCAAGGGGTTAGCAGCACACTCACAAACGAAGGGAGAAGAAGAAAGCAGAACGATTTAGAAAATAAAATAAAACAAAAGCGGCTGAGTTAAGTCTGTAGAGACGAGACTGTGGAGTCAAGTGGAGCCTGGCGGGGGGATTGTTCATGGTCACTGATTCTGGTCTCCTGAAAGCGGGTGTTGGTGCCCATCAAGGTTTGAGAGGGTTCCAAGCAGAAAGGTCTCTCTCATTCTCTCTCTCTCTCTTTCTCGCTCTCTCTGTCTGTCTGTCTCTCTCTCTCTCTCTCTCTCTCTCCCTTTTGCTCTCATGTATGAGTGACACACTACCAGACTTACCACAGTCTCAATCTGCTAATCTCCATTTCTCTTTCACTTTACCCCCTCCTATCTCTCTCTCTCTCTCTCCCTCTCTCTCTCTCCCTCTCTCTCTCTCTCTCTCTTTCTCTGTCTGTCTGTCTCTCTCATACACACACTCTTTTGTTCTTTCCCTCTCTGTCACTGCCTCTATATATTTGTCTCTCTTGTTTTTGGCACTGTGCCATTTTGACCCCACTCTGCCAGTAGCAGACACAACAACAACAAAACAATAACAACAACAAACCATCCATCTGACACACTTATACCTGTCTTGTAATGTGAATGTTAAAGCCACAGCATGATCTGTGTATTCCCTGACACATTTCAAATGGACATGTGCATGTGCTGGCAGACATGTCTACAGGGAGAGTGGGGATGACGCTGGCAGTACCTGGCCCCCCAATTCTTGGAGGAGATGATAAACCCCCACCATCAACCCCCTGTGTGGCCCCAGCAAGAGATCCGGGCCTCACGGTACTGAATTCATTAACCTTTTAGCAGCACTTTGCTGAGAACACAGGGGCAGCTCACAGCAGCACTGAAATCGCTTTAGTGTGAGATGGAGCCAGTTGTATGTCTTTGTGTGTGTGTGTTTGTGTATCTTTGTGTGTGTGTGTGAGAGAGAGAAAGAGCATGTATGTGTGTGTGTGTTTATGTGTGTGTGTGTGTGTGTATGTGTTTATGTGTGTGTGTGTGTGTGTGAAAGGGGTCCTTGGTGTGGGTCATGGTGAATGCAAGTGGAAAAGGGAAGGGGCGGCCCCCCAATTTGTTCCTATCTGAGAAGTGTCATCCCACATCAGACGGTTAGTTATTCACACATGGCATGAGGGGGCATATGGGAATCCCCCTGCCACCTCCTCTCCACTTTCCTCCTCTCCCCTCCCCTCCACTCCCCTGCCCTCCCCTCTTGTCTGAAGTCAGGCATCCCCCAGGGTTTTGACATGCCGACGTCAGACAAGCGACAAATTGCTGAAAATCACCCCGGCCCACCCCACTCTACTCTACTCTACCCACCCCACTCTACTCTACCCACCCCACCCCACTCTACTCTACCCACTCCGGCCCACCCATCAAATGAAAGGCAATTATCCGGCCCTTGTCCACTTCACATGGGCTGACTCCGATAACCAAGCCGGGGTGCTGCGAGCGACGCCTTTCTCTGGGAATCTGTGTCAAAGTCAGTCTGACACCTGTGTGTGTGGTATAACATCAAGGCTTGGGAGATGAACCGAACTGGTGTCACGAAACGGCTGAGCATTGAAGCCCAGCCAGACCTCAGACAGAAAGATAGAGCCATTTGCACTGTGCACTCTGTGGTGCAAGGATGTGGACACTGAACAGAATGGGTTGGCTAAAGGTCCCATGGTGTCGCAGAGCTGCAGCTTCAGTACAGTCCTCACCTCCTGGACTGAGCGACTGAGACTGTCCACTGCCTGACAGCTATCAGATGGGGGGTGAGCCTGGGAGTGGAAAACAGATGGAAAAACATGCTGTGGTTCCCTGATGCTGTGGAGAAAAAGGTAAAACTTTATTTTTTACCTCCCTTTGCAGTGTATCTAAATGTAACAAAAGCTAGTATTTGGTACTTACACTGTGTATACCTACTGTAACACTAAACCTAAACCTAAACCTTACCCTAACCTTATGGTACAGTGTAAGTGAATATTGTTACATACTATTACACACTTTGTTATACTGTACTTCATGATGTGTAGATACACTGTAACAGAGACAGTAAAATAAAGTGTAACCAAAGAAAAAAATAAAACAAATTGTGGTTGGTCGTATTAGGAATAGTGCAGAGTCTGTGCAAGACTTTTTAAGCCAAAAAGTAAAAATAAAGTGCATTGCAAACAGATTAATCAGTCAGGCTGTACACTATAAAAAACAACCTATAGAATTTACTCAATAAAAATGAGGTAACAATTTGCACTCACTCCATTTGAGTAAATTTAACACAATATTTTGAGTAAAGATAAGCCAATATCAGCAGCTATGACACAACTAAAAGGAACCACATGGTGTTACTCAGCATATTAAAGGCATAATTATTCAAAACAATTGGGTAACATAAACCCTTTTCATATAACTTTCTATTATTACTATTTATTTATTATTTCTAATGTATTATTATTATTATTATTATTATTATTATTATAAAATAATTGACCAGCCACAGAAGACACATTAAATATAATTTTGTTTTTAATTATGAAGTGAAAACTCATGTCTCTTCCAACCAAACAAAAGTATAACATTAAAAAAACACCGTTTTTGCATGAACAAGGCAAAACTGAGCAAAATAAATCTCTTAGGGGGTCAACATTGAGTGTTGTACCTTGCAGTCACTCATTTGAGAAACATCACCTTACAAGATAGATGGTACAGCTTAAAAAAAAAGGAGAGGTGTATATATCAAAATACAGAATATTTTTTTAAATGACGATCAAGAGCAACACATTGGAAAATAAAATAAAATAAATCCCCAGTGGTATTACCTCTAGCTATGTGTGTGTATGTGTCTTGATGTGTTTGTGTCTTTGTCAAAAGATTCAAGCCATGCCATAATTAAACTAGAGATGATGTGAAAGCAATACTCATCTCCCTTCCAATGAACCAACCTGAGTAACAGTATGAACACTTAAAAACAACAGTTGTTGAAATGTAAAAAGTATTTTACAAGGATAAGGCAAGAGCAAAATGACAATAAGTGTTCAAGAGAAAATAATATTTTATATAATGTTGAAAATAATAATAATAATGTGTACAGGAGCTATCCTTTAAAGTAATCAAAACCTGCCATGCTCAATCATCCTCCGGAATGTTGTCACAATCATGAATGTGTGTGTGTGTGTTTGAGAGAGAGAGGGAGATAAATAGATATAGAGAGTGAGAAAGCAAGCGAGAGAGAGAGAGAGAGAGAGAGAGAGAGAGAGAGAGAGAGAGAGAGAGAGAAAATACCAATATTATTTTGCAGATGGACCTGTATGTATGTTTTGATGTGTCTTGGATATGATTCATGTCCGTCTGCTTGTGTACGTGTGTGTTTTATGCACACAAAAAAAGTGTTTACAATGTTCAAAATAATAATAATTTAAAAAAATCAAATGTTAACATCTGCATTTTCTTAACATCTACAGCATCAGAACAGTCAATCAGAATCCAGTTTCCACCCAGTCTCTACTTCAAACTGAGTAAAAGCAGTTCATTCCAATAGTTAATTTTTGAGTATGTGAACCTTTTTCAGCAGCTTGGTTTGGTCAAGCTACAAAAAAAAAAAAAAAAAAAAAAAAAGAGAGTGAGAGAGAATACAAAAATTATTTCTGATGGACCTGTATGTGTTAAGTCTGTACCTTAACCTGAGAAAAACTAGTTTACTCCAGTAGGTTATTTTGGAGGGTGCTGACCTTTTTCAGCAGCTTTGTTTTGTCAAGCTCCAAGAAAACTTTCTGAAATACTTCAAAAGTGTACTTGAGGTTTTTAGGATACTCCAGATTAAGGGCATAGATCAAACCCATAAGCAGTGCACAAGCTTTGGTTCTGTTTCTACACCCATTCAGCACTTGGATGCCTTCTATGATGATGGCCACATCCTCCGGATCCTCTTCAGCTGTGGAATTGTGGATCACGAGCAGCTTCATAGTCTGGTCCACGTAGTCCTCGTAATCATTCTACATGTTAAAAAAAGAAAGACACTTCAATAAATGTTAACATATTAACACGACTAAATGTGAACCTTCTTGTTAAAGTAACAGGACTGCACAAGGCTAGTTGGTTACCATACAAATTTTCTGTGATTTTCTTTTTCCGCACATGCACTATGGTACAATCACTCACCTACTCCACCCCAAACCGACACATGCCCACACAAACACACGCACACACACACACCAGTTCAGGTCAAGCATTAATAAATAACATGTAAATCTTAAAATGTCCTCTAATGTAACTTAACTTTCCTAAGTCCTGTAAGTTCCTAACACCATCTGCATGTCCCCAGTTGCATACCAGACAGCCAAAGCCCCCACCACGCACACACCTGGCAGTCCTGAAAAAGCTGATGATGGTTCTCTCCCAGGTACTCCATGAGACCGCAGACCACAGCATCCTGTTTTTTGTCTACACACTGGGACTGTAAGGACACGTATTTTATTAATCAACTTTAAAAAGGAGTTTGCACTTTTGTTAAATCATTTAAGCACATATATATACCCTGTCAAACGTGCTGAGGAAAGGACGTATTCGTATAGCAGCTTCTCCTCCCCTGTTACGCATCAACTGGACAAGTCGAGGTGTGTACCCATCAAGGTGACGAAGGAATGTCTCCTCTAGGCCAATAGTAATGATCCTTCTAAACTCTTCTTTGATCTAGAAAATGTGAAGTGAAAATAAAACATTTTCCTTAACAATAGTTTGGGGTCTATTAAAGTTCACCAATATCAGTTGAATTCCTTAAACTTTCACATTATACAAGTTTCCTACAGCTACTGTGTTGTAAGCTTGTTTTACAAGTTTATCAGATGTTCTGTGCTGTTGTTACAGATTGGATATAATGCAAACATCATAAATACATCACTTTAAATGTCACTTAGTCAGGTTATAATTTCAATTAAGTTCTTCATAAAAAAAGAGAACAGGCAACTTACCTGTGCCTCGGTGAATAGTGCAGGCCATCTCTCTTTAAGGACACTAATAGCAGGGCTGTGGGCCACCACCTCCTCTCTCCGAATAGAGAATGTTTTGGACATTTTTTCTGTTACAGTCTTTGTGTTGTTGTTCTTTTTTGCTTCCTGGACCAACTGAAGCCTCTCTTCCTCCAGTGTGTCCTGATTCAGTCCAACAGGGTGTGGAGGGAGGTAATTAACCTCTGCTTTTTTGGGTTTTTTTACATTTTTTGCTGGGGTAGCATCAGTTGGTGACTTCCTCTTGAGTGTATTTACCTCTATCTCAGGGTAGACAAATTTTCTGGATTTCAGTTTGGCACGATAGTTGTGCATCTTATACTTAAGTCGTTGTTGCCAGCCATACATCCCTGCAAAAGACCCTGGCTCCTTAAGGCAGGGGAATTTCTTAACTAAGGCTTCAGCCACTGCTGCAATTTGCAGGCTTGAAGGGTAGGCTGTGTAGGAAAATATAGTTTCTGCAAGGTTCTGCATTATTGCAGATTTAACACTTGCGTCTCTGAAGGGCATTCCAGTGGCCTGGTATGACTTGTTTGCCTCTGCAAGGATGAGTTCAACATCCCGTGAGAAATCTGGCACTTTAAATGGCACTGGCCATGCAGCAGAGCGGCATGACACAGGGAGCACTAGTGTATCTTGTGAGCTAGATGACATGTGATCATCTGCTGTATCAGGGAATACCTCGGTATTATCCACAGTTGTGTCCAATGAACTTATTCCACTGAATATAGGGGACAGTCCTGATGCATCAAGTGAATGCATGTCTAGGACAACTGTAGGCTCCTTCCTTACAATTTTAAGAGTGGCCATGTCATAAAGATCAGAAGTATCTGTCAGGCTAAACAACTGGTTTCCAAAGTCTTTGTCTTCATATAGTAATGCAAACTCCCCATGTATTTGAAATGTGTTAACTATTATTGTTAGGAGATCCTGAACTGTGTTAGGAAACCCAGATGGAAGAACCAATTTTTGTCCAACCAATGGACCAATTATCCTCTATGATAATCCGTAACCGAACAGACATTGTGTTTTATGTGTACTGTAATTAGCTGTAGAAAGAGAAAAAGTTGATTGTTAAAATTTGGTACAAGCATTTCACTCAAAAACAAACAAAAATTGAGAAAGAGAGAGACAGAGACAGCGTGCATGTGTGCGCGAGACAGAGAGAGAGTGCACGCATGCGAGAGAGAGAGAGAGAGACAGACAGACACACAGACACAGGCAGACAAACACACACACACACACATACATTCTCAACCTGTCCTTTAAACCAGAGCCCAGTAGTGATGCCATTTATCAATTAAGAAATGTCACTTACCTTAGCAATTAAACTAGCAGTAAAAGCACCTGACATGTGTATGAGTGTATTTGTGTAAGAGCAGAATCAGAATGGCAAAATTATGGCGTAATACTTGCGTGATGTAACTTGGGGTTACTCTGGTGTGCAAATAAAGTGTTTCAAGGAGACCATTCGTCCATGGGCTGTATTGTAGGCGGCAAAGGGGTACGCGTCTGTCAATTGCGAATGTTGAATGATTTTAATCTCTCCTGTCGGCTGTACTTTAAAACTCCTCAGATGCTCATGGTACCATGCACTTAACAATTTCAAGACAAAGACCGGGTTGTCGTGCACTATCATAATTTGAATTATTTCTCCAAAGTCAGGCAACCCTCCTGTTGATCCAAAAGGCAACAACATCCCCACACAATACAGAGTGCCCAAAACAGTGGCCTTTTCTGCCACATTCACAGCCACCATCCCAGGAAACGTCCTTGAAAAAGACTCTTTAATGCTGTCTTTTAGAACCTCCACTGCCACTTCAGTCATTCTGGACACAGAGAGTGTTGGCCTAAAAGCAACAGCATTTTGGATGTGACATGCAATCATTGATTGATGTTTTTTGGCCATTGTCATGAGAATGTTTCGAAAAGACCCGGTCTGCCTCACCAACCTTTTAAAGAATCGATGTTTGGCTTCAAACCGCATGGTCCATAAAGCCACCAGTGGTCCGAAAGCAGTTATGAGCAAAGGATAATGTTTGAGGAAATGATGCTTTGGTTTCACTGTCTGCTTTGGAAACACATTTAAGTACCTATAACGATGTTCACTAATTTTACTTTCAAGGTATCCTATGGTTTCATTTGTGTGTACAGGAGCCATGACAAGCTCGACAATGTCCTTTAAAGTCATCAAAACCTGCCATGCTGAATCATCCTCTGGAATTTTGTGACCAATCATGAATGGTAGCAAGCGTAACAAGCACCAGTTTTCATGAGCATTGCCGCCTACGCTTTTGCGTGCCGCAAAGGTAATGGGAATCGCTTGTGGAGAGTTGACTTTATCATTCCACTTGTATGGAAAGTGAAGGATGAAACTGTTTAACTCCTGAAGAGAGAAGTATTTCTTCCTTATGAAAACATCCAGACACAGGGCCAATTCTAAAGGAACTATCCCTTCAAGCAAATCATGGAGAACGTCGGGGGGATACCCTGAAGTGGCATGAAAGTACCTCAGTGTCTCAGAGATGGGACATTGACTTTTGATTCCACAGTGATGAGCTTCTGCAGCATCAGACAATGCTGCTTCAACATGCAAAGTGTAGTTGGTCACAGTACGTGGAGCAAACAATCCCTCTGCTACCTCATGACCCTGGATCTCTAAACGCTCACCAATGCAAAACCTACAATAGTGTGATGAAGAGAAGCTCTCAACAAAACCACCCAAAGAGTGAGCTCCAAGATTGTCAGCAACAACTGCAAATACAGTGCCCTTTACCACTTTGCCAAGACTCGACACAAAGACACCAGAGTCTTCAAAACATTTCAAATCCCTAAGCAGAGGCTCCAACACCTTTCTGTATCCATACTTGCTCATATCCTTTGTTTTGCAAAGAATGGCAAGGTAGATAGAAGATAAAGTAGATCGCAAGTAAGCAGGGATGTCTGCAAACACCCAGTATACAGCTGTAACTTTATGCTTTTTGCGGGATGTCCCCAAAGGATTGCAGATTTCAAAGTCGTCGATGTAAAGAATGAGGGAAAGGGTTTGTTCCGTTCCACATAAGAACCTGTTCTCCCTGAAACAAGAACCATCATGAAATGATTTGTACACAGAAGAAACACCAAATGGACATCTATTCTGTAATACGGTGGTTTGAACGTGTCTGTTGTTCAAAAGTTGAGACAAAAATGGAAGAATTGGTACATACTGGAATGTTGTTTTGTCATTTGCATCAAGTAAGTATTCAACCGGCTCGGTTACTAGGAAAGTGTCTTTTAAAAACTGATACCTCTTGTAGTGTGTGCTCAAAGGACCACCTATGTCCAAAGCAGCAGACAAAGGGTTGAAATGACAAAGATCTTTCACCAGTTCTGTAATCACTGTATCTTCAAAAGTACATCCATGCCTCTTTAAGGTGCTCAGGATGATTTCTTCTATAACTGGACCAGATGCAGACGACACAAGAAAATGAAGTTCATCTACTAGTTCATCAATGCATGTGTTAGAAACATTGTAAAAGCAATCCAATTTCAGAAGAAGCAACCCCAGTCTCCTAACAATAGCGTTGCGCAAATCCTCATCCTCATCCTCCACAAGCACAGAGTCACAGTAGCTGTTACTTTCAACTAATTCACTTTCTGTGGGCGTTTGGCTTTGGAATTTTTGAAGAACTGCACTCTTAAAATTTTCCAGCGAATGTGGATTGTGTTTCCTGCTCTTGTGACTGTGAAACGTTGTGTATATATTTGTCTGGTAATCGCAATCTTGAAATACACAAGACACAGTTTCAAAATTTTTAAGGTGGCCACCAAGGTGCTCAAAATATTGTCTTTCTGTGTGAAAACTGTGTGAATTACACACTAGGCAAGAGAAAGAAAGAAACTGACTAGGGCTAGTTGCCTCTTCGTGACACCTGGACAAATGTGTCCGTAATGCACCCCATGTTCTAAAGGTGCAAGGGCAATCAGAATGTAGACAGAGTATGGGTTTTGGCCAAAATGCCCACGTTGTAATCTATAGTGTTTTAGTAAGTCCAGTCGTTTCGGTGTTGTGAAGTTACATTTTTTGCACAGCCAATTCATTTAGGCACATTTCCACAACAGTCCGTAGTGAAGGGTTTAGTGAGTGTTTGAGTTAAGGTAACTTACTGTAATGGTGTAGAGGTTCAACTTCTGTAGCCCAGTTAAGAGGTCAGCACCTGTAGTCAGATAAGTTAAACAAAAGCATACTTTTTTCAGATGGAGAAAATGTAAAGATTTATTTCCAAAAATATATATTTCTTTAACATTTATTCAATTTATTTATAGTTCCAGCATATTTAACAAAAACAAATGCAAACAGCAGTTAATGCACTACATGCATTATAATATGCTGTACATTTGTAAATCAACATTTAGTGCAGGTGTTTTCTTGCTGTTACACTTAATATTCACTTGGCAAAATATTGTATTGAAAAAAATAAAGAAAGAAAATCCCTTAGCACATATGTAGCTATTGTTCTACTTTTGCCCAACTCTTCTGCTTACACAGTGGAGCTAAATTTGGCCTGATGGAGGTCACAGTTGAAACCCTGAGTACAGCGTTCAGATGATCATTACTCAGTCTAAACCTGCAGTTATTAAAGTTCTTAGGAGGGGTGTTGTTAGACCTGGGCATTTGAGGCTGTAGCCCCGGATCTTCTGGGGATAGCCCCGCATCTTTGTGCCGTCAATATAATAAAGGTGATGATAAAAATAGCCCCGTAGAGCAGACTTTTGTGTGGTTGCATTACAAGCAGCCACAAATACAACATTGTAGCCAATGAAAATCTGACATGACCATAGGCTATATGGGGAGATTTAAAGTCATTTGTCGCAAAATGATAGAAATTCAACATCTGTATTCTTTCTTCTTTATGCGTAGGCAATGTGTTTATTACAGTATAAGCTATTTTCATGTCACATTTAGGCTGCTGGTGTAGGCTATGCGGTGTACTTTGGCAGAAGAGACGTTCACTTCCTTACAGGCTATCCTATCTTTAATGTAAATGTAGCAGTGTAGGTTTTGTTGCTTTCACTTGCACTCAGCTTTTCACATATTCTGATGGAATAGTGGTTGAATACTGACCTCTATTGGTAGCACTGCTTGGCTCTCTCGTAGCTCTGGAGAATGAGCCAGCGGTAAGTTCTATATAAACAGCACTTAGCACGTAATGAATTATTCATGCTTGAGTGAACGTTCTAAATCAACACTGATTGATAGAGATTATGTCTGCCTCTTTGTAGATGTTGTCAGTGTACTTTGTGTTGTTATTAATGTTAATTTGATCGCATTTTGTCTAGGTTTTGAGATCAGACGTGTGAATAATATTCTATGTCTCCCCATACTAGCATTGCCTGTACTATATTTGAACCTGCGCTGGCCTGCGGAAATGTATCTTGTTTGTGCCAGGCTAATAAAACTGCGGCATGGTGCCGCGTCTCCTCGTCATTTGACTGAAAACCACAACGCAGACATAATGAGAGATTACATTAACATACTTGGCATGTCCGCCGGGAGTCATGAACATTGCCATTTTCTTTCATTTTCAAACTAGGTCAAAACTGCATGTTCATCAGACCGATTTTCAAAAATTCTCGGGGGAGAAACCCCAGAACCTCCGCCTAAAAAACGCTTCAACTTCTGGGCTATAGCACCGGGTTTTTAAAACTACGTCCCTGGTTGACATTACATTAAACTAGTTGATCAGTGGAGCTGATCAGATGACGAAAAATCTGAAACTTGTTTTTTAGTGAGACAAAAAGCAGACTCTCTTTTACCTTTTCTCATAAAGCCTGAAAAAAAAAAAAAAAATTTTAATCCGATAAGCGCGCTCTCCCTGTCGAAATGGGCTGGGAGTTTGAGACCCCTGGCATAGAGGACGCTAGCAGTCAGTGTTACATGAAACATGAACTACGATGAAACGATCAAATAACTTACAAAACTTCAATATTAATGAAGGCAATTGCATACAATTAATTAACATCGGAAAACTAACTATAGGTTTAACTATGAAAGCTAGGCATTCATAGCCATCACTGGGGCTTCTAAACTTAGGTAATGTGCTGTCTTTAGCACGTTGTCATTTTAAGTGAGCTAACTTCTGCATCATCTTCGAATTTATTTTGATAATACATGGTCATAAAGAACGTCTCTAGCTGTTGTTCTGGATTAACAGTAATGTTAACCTAACCATGGGAAACAGATCTACCACTAAAACCAGTTAGCATTTGTCAAGATAGGCAAACTGGGATGCAAACATCTTTGGTTGATGGCGGTTTTTCGCAAAGTTTTTACATTGTGAGAACGGTGTTGGTAAAACAGCTAACCCTGAACTCACGGCATGCTTCTTGGTGGTTTTCGCGAAGTTTCTACATTGTGGAAGGGTGCAAAATAGCTAACCTCGAACTCGCTGCATTAGCTACGTACGTGTCTACATATCGTGAAATCTGAATTACAGTTTCATTCGGACCACGCCGACTAACTCGACAGATTTACCTCTTGAACAAGTTATGTTTTTTTTTTGCATACAAGGTGAAATACAGAACAAGGCCAACTTACCTTCACAATTTGTCACGAGTCACGACGAGTCTCGGTCTCCGTTGCTCCCTTGCTCAAGTCAATGGCTCAACTGTCCACACGAGCACGCTATGCATGCAAGTCCAGAAAACATTGCACGTACATAATCGAGTATATTTTATTCATTTTTCATTAGTTGCAGTCAGTACTGTTTAATAATGGGTAATGAGGCTATACTCTACCCAATGTATTACATTTTTTGCTCACTAATATTCCTTAGAAATATTTAATCATTTTTATCAGTTATATGTACTACCCTACAGAGGTATTAGTTATAGTGTATAAATACAAATTGAGTACAACTTACTCGTTTCTGACTAGTAGTAGTTCATACTGTTTAATAATAGGTAGTGAGGATATATTCTACCCCTTACATTGCATTTTCTTTGCGGACTAATATTCTTGAGAAATGTTTAAACATTTTTTTTCAGTTGAATGTACTACCCCACAAAATCATTTTTTACAGTGTATACTGACCTACAAAGGCAAAAGACCTTAACTCACCAAAGTGTAAAACTAAGAAAAATGACTTTAAAAATCTTTAATCTTTAAAAAACAACATCTTATTTTCCCAAAAAGCAGCAAAACTCACTTAAGGTATTTGGCCACAAGTTTAAAGGACACACATATGACGCTAGTTATTTGATTTATTAAAACGGAAAAAAAAAAAGAAAATGGTAAAATGAAGATGCCGTGAGAAAATATTGTAATGACCATTCCCTGTTGCTTCCTGTCTTTAGGTTCCAGGTCCTGCATTAATAACTTGACGCTACTGTATTTGACTTCCCAGAAGCATACGAGACTAATCATTATGGTCAAAAACAGGTGTTTGATATGTTATACATAATTAGCCGAGCACCCCCGATGCTGGACCTCCTCAGCAAATCTTTTGGTTGGAGTCAAGGAGTCATGGAGACTGTGGATGACCCGAGGAAATTAAATTCCCCTTCATCCAGGCAAGTGTGAAATTAAAACGTTTGAAATGTTTCGATAGTGAGTCTATTAGAAGTACTTCAATTCAATTCTCTGAAATAAATGGATGTTGGAGGCTTGCTCACATCATCTAGACTGTAGTTTGCTTGGTTATTGTGCCACACACACACACACACACACAAAGGATTTTTAAGTTGTTGCCAATAGCAACATCTTATGACAGACAGAATGAAATCCTTGGGCACAGACATCCGTCTGTGGTACTGTTAGAAACATGTACAAAAATGCACACACACACACACACAGGGGCGGTTTTAGGGATTCTGAGGCCCTGGGCAAAGAACAGTTTTGAGGCCCTACCCCCCCCCAGCGAGAGGCAGCGCAGATGCAGGTACAGATGAGGACAGATCCCTTACCTCTCTCATCACTTCCAATACATACAGCATCGCTTCTGCAGAAACATGAGGCAAACAGGGAAAGGGAATTCAACGCATCTTTGTCATCTGCCACACATGTAAACCTTGCTTTCATCACAGCTCATTTGTCCCTGTGCAAAACATCTATCCAAAGCATCCTGCTGCTTTACAGTAATTACGTCACTTAGACTTCAACTGTTCAAACTGAGGACTGGATATAATTGTGTCTATCGCCTATTTAGGAGGTTTGACAGCAACACTTTCCTTAAATCTGGGATTCATTAAGTATTACAAACATACTTTTAAATGATTATAAATAAGCCGATGTACTGCATGTTATACAATTAGGTCTGGTTAAGCATTTTCTTAATTTCCTATGCATTATGCAGTGGTGACATGGCATTGGGACTCTGCACAGCTAGTTATCACTCAATGTTTGATTAACACACACACACACACACACACACACACACACACACCTTCAACCGTTGAATTAAAGTAGTTCAGCATGCCATTCATTCAAAGCCAGAATACAGAAATGCAGGTGCAGTGATAATGTTAGGTGCTAGTTATTCACTTAAAGATCTTATATAAAAAGCCATATGCAACTTCACTTAAACTTTCATGACAATAGTTGGAATTTTACAAAAGCATAAGTGCCTAAGTGCCTAAAATGCCTTTTTCATTATAAGTAAAGAAAATTTAATTCTGTTTGTGCATTTGAACATTGAACATTTGGTAAACATTTAAAAATGTTTTTACAGATACTGGGCTTAAGAAAAATGATACCAGTCAGCTATTTTAGTTTTTCTTTTATCACAATGTATTTGTCTTACTGTGCAGGCCTTGAGAGAGCATGACAGCGGCAGCTTTTGTGCTTTTGTCAGTTTCTCCTCCTAAGTTCGACTTTGCGTTAAAGTGCTGTGTTAATTATTCATGAGGCTAAAGTCCAGATGCTGTGAGACACTATTTTTTTGTTTTGTTTTTTTGTCATCTCAGCATTGTCATGCGTGTTGTGTGAGTGATTTCCCCAGAAAAGAAAAGAACATACATGTCACCTTTTTCTCTCCTCTCTGAAAGAGAGAGAGACATAGAGAGAGAGAAATAGAGGGAGCGAGAGAGTGAGAGAGAGAGGGAGAGCAGAGGGAGAGAGAGAGAGCAGAGAAATAAAGAAATAAGTCACATTTATAAATAAACAAACAAGGCTGCCATGGAATCCTAGTCTCGGTCAGCAAACATTTATTCTAAGAGGATTTAGTGCTCTTTTCTCCCTGTCCCATCCCCTGCAGCCCCTCCATTCTCTGTCTGTTCCGCGTGGGTTGTGCCCAAGGTCTGTGGCAAAGCTCTGCTCCAACTTATTTCAGCTGCCATCTTGCATATGTGTGCATCCGTGCATATCTTCACATATGTAAGTATACAATGCATTTGTTTTTGTTTTGCATATGTTTGTGAATGTCTCTCTCTCTTTCTCTGTATTTCTCTGTGTGGGAAAGAGAGTGAGAGTGAGATAGAGTGTCCCTGTCTTTGTGTGTGTAATTGATTGAGTGGGTTAGTGAGTCATTTTACAAAAAAGGACCCAAAATAAAGGTGACAACCCTCCCTATCCAATATGCATGTACAGCTCTTCAGTAATGTATTCAACTCTTTTATAATATGATATGGTTTTGTTGAAAATCAGCAAACAGGTCAGGCAGTCAGTGTGAGAGAAGCCACATGGAAATTATGGTCTAGGATTTTTGTTTTGTTTTGTTAGGTTTTCTGTGGTAGTATCTGTGGTAAAATGGTGGTAAAGTGCAAATATTCGATAACAAGTCCTAATTAGTAAGTAAGCAGGTCATTTTGGAAGTAAATTGTGGTTGTAGTTAATTTTGTAAGTAAAACTTTGGAAGTCGTGC
Organism: Coilia nasus; assembly: GCA_027475355.1. NCBI lineage: Eukaryota > Metazoa > Chordata > Actinopteri > Clupeiformes > Engraulidae > Coilia > Coilia nasus. Next base: position 8,003,203 of record CM050199.1, read on the forward strand.
AAACAGTTGGTAATGAGCAGTAAGTAGTAAATTTTGGAAGTAAACTGTAGTTGTAAGTGAATTGTGGAAGTGCATTTTGGAAATTTGGGTAGCAGGTAGCTAAACTGTGGACACACGCTAAAAGATTGATCACCTTTAGTGGGGCCGCCTCAGTGGAGGGTGTACAGTGAGTAAAGGCCCGAAACACCCGTTGATCCTGAGGTACACTGCTTAGGATGTGTCCCACATAGTGTACGGAATTGTAATTGCTGTACTTAGGAAAGCCTGTGGTACAATGGGTGCTCTCCCCACATGTGCAAGTGTCTTGTATTTTTATTTATTTATTTATTTATTTTAATTGTTAAGGAAATGTTGGAGAAAACTGCAAAGGCTTGCCAGTGGTCCTGGATGAGATGCATGTTGTTGGCATGGTGAAAGCCATGGGGGAAATCGATAGGTAGATGCTGCTGAGTGGATCATGTAAACGGCCCCAGCAGCCCCAGTCACTGTAACGGTAGCCAGCTGGTTCAGGTTAACCCTTGTTGAGCATCTGTCTGTACGGCTCCAGTTGGCCATCCCCTCAGCTGCTCTGTCCTGTACAGCTCACATGAGGTTGCGTGAATAGCTGTAGTCAGCGGCCAGTTGTGCGTGTTACACCTGGGAGTAGGGACTAACAGCCTGAACTATTTACTTGGTTATAGATAGTGTAGGGGTAGGTGTAATAGCTATAGTTTCTCCCTAAGGTGCTCTTCCTACATGCACAAGTACTTTGTGTTCTTTGTAAACTCTGCTAAAGTGTGAGCAGATTTTCCTATATGCAGTTAAATTTGCACTGTGATATACAGCTAAAGTCTGTTATAGGTAAGATATCTTCATACCGCCTTGTCTCTCAACATGGTGTGTTCTTCCATAATGTGGTGACTATTTTAGAAATCACATCATGCATATCCTCCACCCAGCTGCCTTACAGCAGTGAGAGATAAAAAATACTGCAACTGTTGTCTCTTCCCTGAGCATGGTTGTCAGAACACTGCACAGAGATGTCCAGACTGCAGGACTGCACTGCACTGTGTCCAGGTGCACTTGGCCAGGTGGGGATGCTGCTTGTCAGCTCTTCCAGATGATGTGGTGGCAGCTTCAGCCAGGAACTGGGCATCTTCATCTGTCACAAGACATGAGCTTGAACAATATACATTCATTACTTCACATGACATGGCAGTACATTACATTACATTTCATTACATTACGCTTAGCAGACACTTTTAACCAAGGAGACTAACAGAGAGAGCAGTCAAACTAATTCATAAATGCAATGAGAGCAAATTGACTGTACGTAGTTGTAGGTTAGATGACTATACAAAAAACAAATTAGCACACACGACACCCGTGTTACTATGACTGTTTTTAGGGTGCTTAAACTTTCTGAAAATGAAAGCAGAGAAAAATGAAGCAAGCACTCTGCAATTTTTGTTATACTTTTAATCGCCTTACAAACATTTCAGGCTGGCATCATTCTCCAGTGTGAGAAATGGAGATTTCACCTCAGGTTAGATTAGTACCGATAACAACGACTGTACAAACAACTGTATAGTGGCCACTTTATCTTCAAATATCAGAACTGTCAGCCATGAACTGTGCATCTTCATCTGCCATAAGACATGAGCTTGAACATTGTACATTCATTACTTTACAGGACATGCCATGCCATGGCAGTACTCTACATTACACGGTAGCACTTTATAAAAACTACTTCCTAATAAGCACCATTGCTTTTACACTAATTCCCATCAGTAAATCACTTATAACCATACTGACACAGGGTTTCACCTCAGGTTAGATGACTGCCAATAACAATGAGAACTGAACAAATAATTGTATAGTGGCCAATTTTACCTACACATATCAAAAATCACTATTTATCACAGTCAAGAATGGTGCAAGCCTGAAATGTTTGTGAGGCAATTAAAAGAGTAACTAAAACTGCTGAGTGCTTGCTTCATTTTTTAAAAATCTCTGCTTAATTTTCAGAAAGTTTAAGCAGTCATAGTAACACAGGGTGTTGAGTGTGCTTCTTTGTTTCGTCTTGTTAATTTCATACACATATCAAAACAATGGCTTTGTCTAGGTTTAATCAAAACATAAACAATGAATAACCAATGTCTGCTACAAAGCACAAAAAAAAAAATCTAAGATGAAAGAAACCGTCATTAAGCACTGTCTAACTTAAGTCTGTCGGTACTCCAGACGTTGCCTTCCGGTGAGGGTGTTGACTTTTAGGAAACGGAAATAATTTAAACAATGTGATTGGTTGAAATCATAGACAGTAGAAGAGAATGGACTGAGGGATGGCGTCGTTTTCAATGGGAGCCGTTGAAGCACGATTTTGAGATTTTTAATTGGTCACAATGCAACTGCGCAAGTGCGGGGTGACGTACGGTCACGTCGGCCAGCGAACCCAAATACTATAAATTGAGTGGTAGATGCTCAATCACAAATCATACAGCGTACGATAATTTTCTTAATAAGTATTCTTCTACGTTATAGCTGCAATCACTTAGTGGAATGGGGGGCTAATATTGTATGTGGGGACTTGATTCTTCGTCAACTAACTTTGGTTCCAGGCAGTCTTGCAAGCCAGCATGTCAAGGGAGCTAGCTAGTTAGCATGTAAACTACAAGCTATAGCGTGTAGCTTAGCTTAGCAGTCTTTCTCAATTCACTTGCATCGAATAGTAAAATCCATAAAGATAGCGATTCTGCTTACAAACAAATACCAAGTTCTACGCTTATTTTTCGGGAAATAGTGATGTAAATGTTTCCCCAACATGAATAGAAAAGTAAACGAGCATGACTGTGGCTACAGCTTGTTATCCAACCACTACGGTAAATTTTCTCCTGTGCGACAGAAACTCCGTAGCCGTCGCATGATTTATGGCGTCATTTTTAGCATAATTTTAGATAAACGTTTCTTACAAGGCAATAACATGACAGATTTCTGATCGAAGCAAATATGTTTTGCTGTGCCCTCTCTGGTTTACAACAATGCCAATATCAAGGTACGGATGGCTTCTCATGTAAAGTTGTTTGATTTCAAAGTGACGCTAAAATGAATGGAAGTCAACGGAATGCTACATGCTATTGGTCATTTTCCGGGTTGATATTTCCCCATGGGTGCTTCAACTTCCGGATATATTCCTACCCCCTTGGTTGAAATACGTCAACTGTCCACCAGAGGTCCCTACCTTTGCTGTGTCGCGTTTGAAAGCCACTTCAACTCCTGTTCATTAAACAATCGTATTTTTTTTCTTAGTAATACAGCGTCGGTTCAAATTTAAAACCACGCCATAGGAATACTAACAAAATAACAAGTTAAAACATGTCGGACTTATTAACCGAAAGTTATTGAAAACGCCTCTCTACAGGCTTTAGGTTAAACCTCCTTAGCTGCTAACATAAAACAAGTGCAAGTTACCCTCATGTAAACGAAGTATGTGATTAGCAGCGAAATTAGCCATTACCAAACACTCTGATGTGCTCAAATTTAGAACGGAACCATAGGAATACTAACAAAATAAGTTAAAACATGGACTTATTAACCAGAAGTTGTTGAAAATGCCTCTTTACAGACTTTAGGCTAAACCTTAGCTGCTAGTGCAAGTTACCCTCACGTAAGTTAAGTGTGATTAGCAGCGAAATGTTAGCCATTACCAAACACTCCCCCTCGCTGTTTTCGCGATTTAAATATGCTTGGGATTACGTTTTTTTGCCAGATAACTTACCTTGGCTCCAAGTGCGTCTTGTCGTGATAGAACAGAATAATACACCATGCAGATATGCCTAATATATGTACTTGTATACTATTAATAGTTCGCCCTCTGCATTGTAAAAGCCCAGTTGACAAAAGACATCGCCTATGAACATTGTATTGATAAAAATCTGGTGCTTTCCTATTAAGTTCCTGCAGGAGTTGTGTGCTACAAGAGGCAGACAGCTGAATAAGAAGTTTAAGTTCTTCTTTACTTATCAAGATGCAAATAATAAATAACTAACAGTGACACAGTAGTGGCATTAAAATATCCTGTGTTTATTTTTTTAAATCCCAGAAACGGTGACATTAAGATGTGCTGATAACAATAACATAGTAATGACATAAATTCCCAAAAACATACATTCATTCATAAATTTGTCTGCTAGTCTATGACTACACTGTATTCTTGAATCTTCAATCCCCAGTCTCATCGAACACCCATCTAACTTCCTTTTCTCCTTTTCCAAGTATGCACAGATAACAGGCAGAGTAGTGACATTAAAAATGCATTTAAGATTTTAAATCCTAGAAACTCAGTGACAATATGAAGTGCTGATAGAAATGACATGGTAGTGACATAAAAAAAAAAATCTTAATGGAAACCCAGAGGCTGTGTGGCCTGCCTATATGCAGCTAATGCCTTCCTCACTTGTTACTTGCTCTTAAATGGGCAAGTGGTGAGCTAAATCCAGTGCCCTTGTTAAGTGCAGTAGTTTAATCTAGCACTGTGACTGTGCCTGGGAATGCATAGAGGCAATGCAGACTCAAACCTAGTGCAGCAATAATACTTACCCATTCTTGACCAAAAGAGGGGTCGGGGCTGAGTTCCTCAAAACAAAGGATGCACACACACACACACACACACACACACACACACACACACACACGTGTGCACTGCCTGCGGCCCTAACCTAACCCTGGAACACCTAAGGCAAAGCACCCACCAGAGCAGCAACATGCATCACAACAGGCAGCTGCGCGAGGCATCTCCCGGAGCCATAAAGGCACTCCAGACAGAGATTCCAACACGTGCACTGCCTGCGGCCCTAACCTAACCCTGCATACTCTCTTTCTCACACACACACACCCTTGTCATGCGGCTTCATACAGTGCCACTGTGTGGCTGGCAGTGTGAGCAGAGGCAGATTGTCTGCTCTGTCTCTGTCTCACACACACACACACACACACACACACACACACACACTTGCCATGGGCTTCATACAGTGCCACTGTGTGGCTGGCAGTGTGAGCAGAGGAAGATTGTCTGCTCTGCAGTCGGCTGCTTCGCTTCAGAAAATCTTATGAGCGATGGAGAGCAAAAAGATGGTTTCCTTCCTGCACACAGATGCAGTTGTAACACATAAAACTAATCTACTTTACCTGCACTACACTACAGCACTATACTGCCCTACAAAGCCAAAGGGCAGTAAGTACATATTCTGTCAAATTGAGTTTAGACTAGAATATTATATTTTGTTAAAAATATATGTTGTAAATATATAAAAGTGTATGTATTGCTTCCTCGTAAATCGCGTTGCTTCTCGTAGAGTAGCGGGAAAGATTATCAGGTTTGACACTTTATTTATATCACTTCCCTGGACTATAAGCACCAATGACAGTCTTTCATAACACTGCAGGTACTGACGCGCAATTTTTCAATCCAATCATATCTATACTAGCAGACGCGCAATTTTTTAATCCAATCACATATCTATACTAGCAGACGCGCGACTTTTAATCCAATCATATTTATCTGTCATTAATAAATAGGTTGACATTGACCTTGAAACGCCATTTTACATTGACAATGACGGAGTTGCCCACAATCTGGATGGTAGGATCGTCCTTGGTGTACTGGCTGGAGCAGCACGCCAGGGCACTTGGCACCCCGAACCTTGGTCTTGCCTGCAAGGTGGAGTGGTTTGGTCAGAGGGGTATGAGGTGGGACCAGCTGCTTCCCTTGCTAGAGCAGGAGAAAAGGCGACGGGAGGCGCCCCAGGTCCTCCTCATTCACCTTGGGTCAAATGACCTGGGTTACAGGAAGGGTTCAGACCTCATCCGCACGTTCCGGAGGGACCTTGCGCTGGTGATGGGCTTGTTCCCCCTTGCCCATGTCGTTTACTCCAACATGTGTCCTCGCCAGGCACATGGGTGGATGCGAGGCATCTGTGGCGTGGTCAGGGGTCTAAACCGGACCCGTAGAAACGTGAACAAGGTGGTGGACTCCTACCTTGGGGATCACGACATGAGCTACGTGAGGCACGACAACCTTCGTTGCTCTATGCCTGTGTACCTGGGGGATGGGGTTCATTTCAACTACTTGGGGAACACCGTATTTATGAAAAACATAATTGACCATCTCAAAACACTAATTTGATCACCTAATAAACACACAACGGCCCTTTTAAGGGCCTCCTTAATGACAAATAAACAGCCTGCAAGGCTGTCTGTGTGTGTGTGTGTGTGTGCATGTGTGCTAGCTAACATTGTAGCTCGCTAGCTAGCTGTTAACTGGTTAGCTGACCTTTCCTGTTTTAAAGTGCTTAAGGCATGCATATTCGTTAATGCTTTAATTAGTCATGCTTGTCGTTTTCTTATGATTTGCGGATCATGCTTACATGTGATAACATGGCTTTACGTCTTGAACTACCATTACTGGAGGGTTTACAGTTTCGTTTGACCTTGAGAAATACTGTGGCAGACATGCTACAGGCGTCAGATATGAAAGGGATCATACGCTATCCTTACTTATTGTATGCTTGGTGGGGAAAGAAAACATTACAGTATACACCACAATATATTAATCACTTCTACTTTTCTAAGGACAATTTCACCAAATCCATCCCCTAATGAAAAGACAACAAATACAACCTGTAATGTTATGGCCCCACCCGTAATTATTAATAACTTAACCTCTTAACATGGATGATCACTGATTACATTTCTGTTGCGTTGATCTTGTTCAGACAAGGTCCTGTAGATTCCTAACAAATTGTACATCTGTATTTTCTTAGGGGTCCCATCATGTAGCCACAAAATTGTTACCACATTCAGCAAGGCATGGTAGAAGCACCACATTATCCGACTTAAAATTATCCTCAAATATGGAAAAGCTCCACCATACTACCTTTAGCTAAATGCAAAAACCCCAAGGAGCTAAAAGATTTCAGACCTGTAGCACTCACATCGTTGGTAATGAAAATCTTTGAAAAAATCCTTAAAATTGAAATTATGTCTATGGTTGCTGGTAAGCTCGATCCATTACAGTTTGCTTATCAATATACTATACTATGCATAAACACTTGGAAAAGGCGGGCGCACATGTTAGAATTTTATTTGCAGATTTTTCTTCTGCTTTTAATAAAATGCAGCCGCATATTCTGATTGAGAGACTAGCCCAGGATTTTCAGTTACCGAATCAAATATTGTTATTGCTTTTAAACTTTTTAACAGATAGAACACAGAGAGTCTTAGTGAATGGTTCCCTGTCCCAAGCTATCACTTCAAATACTGGCTCCCCGCAAGGCTGTGTACTCTCTCCCTTACTGTTTATCTTATACACTGATAACTGTAGATCTTGCCAACAGGGCAGCTACTTCGTCAAGTTCTCAGATGACACTGCACTACTATCCTTGCTCCAAGGTCCACAATCTACTCATGGGCAAGCTCTAACATCATTTGTTAAGTGGTGTGACAATAACTTTTTAGATCTAAATGTGGATAAAACAAAAGAGCTCATAATAGATTTTAGGAGGGCTAAGGTAGAGCCAAAGGCAAGTGTCATACATGGGGAAGAAGTGGAAGTGGTTACATATAAATACTTAGGCACAGTATTTGACAATGACCTGAAATTTCACAAGAACACTGAGACAATTGTTAAAAAGGGTCAACAGAGAATTCATTTACTGAGAATGCTTAACTCTTTTAGTGTCTCTAAAACTATCTTGCACAATTTTTATCTGTCATTTATTGAAAGTCTTTTAACTATTTCTTTTTTTATGTTGGTTTAACAGTTTATCAGTCAAAGATAAGAACAGTCTCAACAGTATTGTTAAAATCTGCTCAAAGATTTCTGGAATCCAACTAAATAGCGTGAGCGTTCTGTGGAACAAACAGGCAGTCCAAAAGGCCAGAAGCATTATCAGTCAGCCTGATCATGTGTTAGGTGGACAGTTTTCCTTGATGCCCTTAGGGCGGCGCTACTATTCTGTCATGACAAAGACAAATAGGTATTTTAACTCCTTTATCCCTGCAACCACTAGGTTATTGAATAAGATGGTTGGTGTAGAGCACACTTATGAGGACTGGTGCTCGTAAGCGCTGTTTACCACTGACAGGACAGAATGGGATGTGTGACTGTTTGACTGTATGTGAATTGGTGTATGTCCTATCCCTCTTTTTATAGCATTTCCCCAATGTATTTATTTTATTATATTTATTTATTTTATTTTCATTTATTTTATTTGTATTTATTTTATATTTATTTTATTTTATTTTTCATATGATATACGGTATTTACTCTGAGCTATGTCTGCAAGGGCCTGAGCACGAAATTATTTGCTGCTCTACAGACAGATGTCCTCTGAACCCTACTGCTTCACAGTTGGTGTAAGGCATACATTACATACCAACAAATTGATTGCAGACATGCAAAACCCTCCATCTCTGGTAGCCCATGTCTTTTCAGAAAGTAAATAGCTGATAGCCTCCACCATCAACCACAGAAGTCCTTGTGTTGACAACTACTAGACCTTAAAAGGGCCGGTGTCCAACGTTCTTTCATCCCATTTCCTAACTTGACAGCCTGCGTGCCATGAGGACCTCATCCCCTCACATGAATCAACCCAATTTTCCACATCTGTAAATAGAGACAAGCAAAGTTAACTTAAAACCGACAGAGAAACACACACACACACAAACTGCCACACTGTCACAAAAAGAGAAGAAAGAGAGAAATAACCTAGGTCTGGCAAGACATCACATACCACTATTCCAGTACATTAGGTGGTTTATCTCTCCCCTCCGCTCCTTCACTTGGTGTTGTGCCCATGGAGTGACACCACAACAACCCATTTGTTTTCGTAGTTTTGTTGTGCTTTTGGGGAAAAAAAGGGGTCCATAAACAAAATATTGCATCTAAGCGTAAACAAGACATGGTTGTTGTGGCCTAATGGTTAGTGACAAGTTCGAATCCTGTTTTTATGGATTTATGTTTTTTTATGGGCACATCAAGGCGATTAATGTGTCCTCCATCTCTGACAACATCTTTATCATGAAGCGAAGTTGTACTAGTTGAATAACATTCCTGGCATACAACCTAATTTTCATATTGACAGGTCAAGTTTTCCTCCCAAGTCGCAGGTTCGTGCCCTCGGTTTGCTTAGTCATCACTTATATTTAGTCATCCCTTTCTCAACTTTGTGGGAGAACATGAACCACTAATACTTTTTTTAGTCATCTTCAGTGATGTGGTGAGTTGGAAAACTAGTAAAATGATCATATTAGTAGCCTCTTAGCGCGGCACCGTATCGCCGGCGCTACGACTCACTGTGACTGAAAAAAATGTAACTACAACATTACAACATTACTACGACATTACAGAGAGTCTTCAGTAACATATTACAACCTGGTAATTGCCATTCTGGTAACAACAAAGTTATAATAGGGGGTGCGTCTTAAAGGGTTAAACCAACAGCCATTAGCAACTTTATAGTTAGGTGATACCATTGCTTGTGTGATGTTGACTGAACCATGATATCACTATAAAGAGAACTGAGTGTGCTTTATGGTAGCCTCACGGAATTAGGAAATATAACCCTTTAAAATGTGGTTCAGTTTTTTGAGCCACCCTGTATATCAGGAGCAAGCCAGGTGCCTTACCAACTTAAAAATTAATCAGATTCGTTTAACAACTACACAAATATCTACACCTCTTAAACAAGTCTGGTAGTAGCAAATAAACAAAACAACAAAACAAAAACAATGCATAGTAAGAAGACACCACATACCTCTGCCTCTGGACATTTGCAAAAGAGGCAGATCAAGGGGCAACATGAAGGTTAAGTCCCAGCGTGGGAAAACCCCACGCTGCTGTACACCGAAGATGAGCAAGCAAAAAAAAAAAACATCTAAACTCATAGAGGAGGGACGCGACCATGGGAACGACCCATGCCACAACCAAACCACAATCCTTACTGTAACCCATAAAATGCAAACATGTACACAAAGGTGGGTGTAGTTTTACAGAAAACACGAACCTGACATTAAAAAAAAGAAATTTGGGAGGGCATATCTAATTCTGCTACACGTGAACAAACGCAGTTGGATGTTAATGCACGATTAAATTAATTAATGCATAAACGCATATAAAAGGATTCAAAACATTAATGCATCGTCAAATGCCCACATGCATTTTAGCACTTACAGTTTTAGAGATCAAGAAATGCAAATGTCGCAGAGCATGTGAAGGCATCATCTTCTTAGCTAGTTATCTATGGCCTGGGTGACTTCCACTCACATTACTAAACGCGTAGTTGGACTACGAAGCTACTCGTTGAAAGAAAAAATGTTTTACCTGATATCGCTGGAAACAGCAGCAACACAGTTGTATGCTGTATTTTGACGTTCCGCCGGCATTGTTGAAAGAAAAGAAGTAAAAAAGAATGTATTGACACGTTGTTATACGCCTCAACATGATATAACACAACACTGTGGTGCCTTTTCTTCATTTCTTCTCAATTTATAATACACTATGCGTCTCATCTAAACATGGTAAAGAACTTAAACCTATGTGCAGAAAGTGCTTAAATAATACACAATTAATACATGATTATCTGTAAAATTATTTGATAAAAAAAGTGCATAATTAATAAAGTTACGACAGCAAATGCTAAATACTATCTGACGACCTATACAAGTGATTGGAGGAACATAGCTTGCTAAGCAGCTAGTTAGCTAACACTACGGCGATTTATTTCGTTACACCACAATAGCAAACAGTTATTACATACGTGTATGAAAAACACATCACTAAAATTCCAATAATGGTTTTCAAACTTTAGTTATAAGACAGATACTTACATTTATATTTGTTCGTGGTGCTGGATTTTCAATAATCCACAGCAATCGTCATCCCATTTAGCGCGACACTTCATACATACATTTCATAAAGGACCCCTGACGTATTTCCGTTTCCTAAAAGTCAACACCCTCACCGGAAGGCAACGTCTGGAGTACCGACAAAGCCTATCTCCACACAAGATGGATCTCACCTTGGCTGAAGAGCTGCCAGGAATCCTCACATCAGAGCTGTCAGTGTCCTACTGGGATGGGCTATAAAAGTGTGAGCGGGTATAACCAAGGCACAAAGCTGCACAGTGGGGCAGGAAGCAGGAAATACGGCTGTAAAATCATATTGGCAGTCAGTACCCATCCCAAAGCACCACCATGAAGATGATATGTGTGCGTGGGCATGTTACTTAGAAAGGAGAGAGATGAGGAAAACTACTCTCTTTCTTCTTCTTCTTTGTCTCTCTCTCGCTGTCTCTCTCTTTCTCTCTCTCTTGCTGTCTATCTCTCTCTTTCTAGCTGTCTCTCTCTTTCTCTCTCTCTCTCTCTCTCTCTCTCTCTGTCATACACACTGATTTCCTTAATATGTGCAGGATCATGTTCAGTTAATTCTTGGTTCATCACCTCCTCCCCTGAGCCAGATCCATTTAATACTCCACGCTTTATAAATGGAGAATAATTACATTAGAATTTAGACCACACGCTTTACCAATTACCTCGTACAATGCCTATCTCTTTCCGTCACTGACCTGCTCTTAATGTTAAATAACTGCTCATTCTGTAATGGTAGTTATGGGGGTTAAGGAAAGATCTGCATGTGTGGTGTATTGTGCCTGTGTGGTTAGAGAAATGGTGGTTAGAGAAATGGTGTTCAGGGGAAGGGACTGAGGAGCATAAAAGTCTGACACGTGTGGCTGCACAAGCGTACGTGACACCATATTTATCTCACAAACCATTTTTATCACCTGGCTCAGGTGTTTGCTTCTCTGTCCAACTCCAAATTGTCTGGAAAGCCACACAGAGATGCACCATTTCAAAAATGAGAAAAAAAAATGCTCACAAAAATGATATAAGAGGGGGTATGAAAATCATATCAGAGCACCTGGTCCATGTAGCTGTGTACACTCACATGTAATCAAATTGTGTCATGTCTGCTCACAGTCAATGGCATGAAGCAGGGGTTTCAAACATACCCTCATCCTCAGTTTTGCCCCCCTCAGAGACCTTCTGAGGACCACTGAGAATACACTGAAAGAAAACAAAAATGAGTGAGGGGGATGAGTGGAGGTGGGGATAAATATAATATCACAAATGACTCACATGCAATCAAAGTATATTTTATCTTCTCACAGACGGACAGTCAGTGGCACTCAGCAGGGCTTTCAAACATGGTCTCCTCCTCACGTTTGCCTTTCCCTCCCTCCTAAGTGCTCCATTTTAGGGGCAAGATCAAGGCCCTTCTTAGAAAGCCACAGTCAGTTTCACACGTGTGGTCAAAGCAAAAAATCTGTGCTATCCAAAAGTTTGGACAACAGATATGCGACCACACAGCCTATTTACAGGTGATGACATTTGGTGCATGCAGAACACCTTCTCAGAACCCCATTTTCCACCAACATAAAACCACAGCTTTTAGTTCACTTTTAGAGGCAAAATGGCGGCCCCTCCTACGATCGTGCTAAAAGAGCTGTGGAGAGGAAGAGAGGGGTGAAGCCAGTTCAATGGAAGCCCAGCAGCTGAATGTTCCGACATAATTTAATCATATTTCCCCCACCATCACACATTTCGGACATGAAAGCTGCCAGTGTTCTTGAAAAGTGGCAGATAAGGCCGTGTGCTAAGCCTGGGAAGGCCCTGACGCGGTGATTAAAGTCTCTCAAACGACAAGAAGAACCAGGGTGAGAAAAGGATGAGTGTGGGGGTGCAGGGGTTTGTCAAAAAGCAGGCACCCTCCCTCCTCTCTCTTTAGTCTCTCTCTTTTTCATTTTCTCTCTCTCCCTCTCTCTCTCTGTCATTTCTCCCCTCTCATTTTTGTCTGTCTGTCTGTCTCCTTACCTCTCTCTGCATCCCTCCTTTTCTTTTCCCTCTCTCTTTCCATCTCTCCTTTTCCCTCTCTTGGTCTCTCGTTTCCTCCTTTCTCACTCTCTGTCTTTCTGCCTGTCTCTCCCTGTGTTATTTTCCCTCTTCATTTATCTGTCTGTCTGTCTGTCTGTGTGTCTGTCTGTCTCTCTCCCCTCTCTTTCTGTCTCTCCTGTCAGAAGCAGAAACTTTGATGTTGTCCAGGCAGAGTGGGGTGTAGTATGGAGAGGGAGTGTGAGTGGGAGCAGGAGCATGAAGTATCTGTGAGTGTGTGGGGGTGGAATCCTCCCCTGATGCAATGAGCTTCCGGAATAACCTGTAGGCAGGATGGATGCTGCATGTGCACACGCTGACACCCTATAAACAGCGAGTATTTCCTCACCGCTGGGATCAATAAAGGTGAAGTTCAATGATGTGAAATATTTCATTGGGCAATTAAACCTGCTCATTACCCAGCCATTAGGGTAAATGAGTATAACTCTGAGGCTCTTGAGAGAGGCCTGTGATTGTAAGTTACTGCACTGTGCTTGGAGTGCATAGACTGCATTAGGGCCTGTCTTCCCTCCCCAAAGTAAAATAGTTTTTGACACATCACCTCATCACCTCATTACAGACACGCAGGCGATAGGCAAGAGTTGTATGAGAGTTTGACAAGCAGAGATAAAATTCTTCAGGGTTGAGGAATTAGCAGTCAAGGGAATAAAAGAGTCTAGCCACATCTGAAACCAGAGAGAGGCAGAGGAATGGGGGAGAATAAAAGCAGATCTACCCCAAAGGGCTGGCATGTCTGTCAGCTGAGAGAGACGACAAAATGGTGCGTTCCAAGTCAGTGGCCCCTCTCCTGTCGTGATTGGACAGGATCGATAAGAGACGGCTCCGTGCCAGAAATATTTAGCCTCATGGAGAGTGCGAATGAGACACTGCTCTCTGCGTGTCAATCCATATGGATATGATCTGTGAAAAAACGTCTGCGAGCGAGATGTCGCTGTCTGTGTCGACCCATATGAGCTTAGTCTGTGGAAAAAAAAACACGTAGCAGTTACACTCGCCATGTGCAATACTTAAATGGAAAATCTGTGGTCTAGTATTCACATTTTACTGCTATACTAAATGACATTTTAGCTTCAACCATTTGAGGTTAGATAGCCTATAGGTACAGTTATATTATAGAAAATAAAGAAGTATAATCTAAAATCTACCATTCTATGATATATTCTGTGTAATTATATATGGGTCTACAAATGGGTCATTACATACCATGAAATCAAACAGTTTTTAGATAATGATTTTTCTCAACAATAAAGGTCGATTAGATTGGATGAGAAAAATGCCATCTGTTATAGGTATGCTACAGGTGAAGGTGCTCAATAATGAAAATCACAGATACAACAAAAGGCATATCATGAATCAATCACTCTTTCTCTTTCGTTAGTCCATTTTTAATTATTTAGTGTGAGATCATGTTATCTGAAACACTGAAACACTTTATTTTAATGTCCCTGTCACTGCGTATCTACATCATGAGGTACAGTGTGTAACAAAGTGTGTCACAACATGTGACATTATGTACTTAAACTGTACCTTAAGTTTAGGGTTAGGGTTGGGATTAGGGTTAGTGTTAGGTATGTACAGTTTTAGTACAGAAAGTTACATGCTGTTACATTTAGATACACTGCAATAGGCACTGTTGAAATCATGTGTTACCCACTATTACAATTGTTCACTATCAGCAACTGCAGACTTGGGCTAGACGATCTTGGCTATGGATGTTTGTCAGGCGTGAGTCAGAGCAGTCCTAGATCAGGCCTGGCCATATCTCTGATTTGTAGATGCCAGGATGATAGACTTCAGGCCCATACAGGTTCACAGAGCAGCAGCAGAATCAGCAGCATTGAACTGGGCCTGTGCCCCACAACACTCGTCTTTTAGCATCGTCAGACCCTTTCGCTCACAGTAGCAGACAGCACACAGTTGTTTAAAGTGAAGCGGTAAGTGCTGAAAGTGATGCGGTAAGTGCTATTTTTCCAACACTGCCAGTGTAATATAATATAGTGACCAAAATAGTGTTAAAATCAACCTTAAGAATAAACTGAACAATATTTTCTTTGCACTAGCAGCAACTGCAGACTTCAGTCTTGCCATTCCCCTCTGCCTTCCCTTGCATCCACACAGGCTCAAAGCACCCAAAAGGCCATTATCAGACCTCCAGGAGACCAATAAGAGTTTTTAAAGGACACAAAACACAGAATCACAAACTAAGGAAGATGAAGAAGTTCTACTTTTTTATTGTGGTGGTGGTGGTGGGGGAGAGTGTTTACAAAAACAACATGCAGTGCAGCCCAAAGCCTTGTTCATGTCCTCCCTGGAGCCCTGAGGAGACTAATGGCCCTGCTGGCTGGTGTGGATCCCCGTGGCAGTTTGGATCTAATCCATGCACTCCTCAGGGAGGACCACAGGCCAAGCGGGCTGGACAGGGAGGGAGGCATGAAGGGTGTGTGTGTGTGTGTGTTCGTATCTTTATCCCTCCCTCCCTCTCTCTGCCTCTCACTCTGTCTCTGTCTCTCTCTCTGTAGGTGTGTGTGTGTCTACGTCCCTCCTTCTTTCTCTCTCTCTCTCGCTATCTGTGTGTGTGTTCATATCTCTCTCTCTCTGTTTGTGTTTCTATCTCTCTCTATATCTCTCTCTCTGTCTCTCTCTCCCTCTTTCTGTAGGTGTGTGTATGTCTGTTTGTATGTGTATGCGTGTGTGTGTGTGTGCTTATGTGTGTGTGTGTGTGTGTGTGTGTGTGCGTGCTGTGTGTGTGTTGGATGGGGAAGGGGGTGAAAGTGGCAATGATATACAGTAGAGAAGCCTGTCTCACGTGATATACAGTAGAGAAGCCTGTCTCACATGTGATATACAGTAGAGAAGCCTGTCTCACGTGATATACAGTAGAGAAGCCTGTCTCACGTGATATACAGTAGAGAAGCCTGTCTCACGTGATATACAGTAGAGAAGCCTGTCTCACATGTGATATACAGTAGAGAAGCCTGTCTCACATGTGATATACAGTAGAGAAGCCTGTCTCACATGTGATATACAGTAGAGAAGCCTGTCTCATGTGATATACAGTAGAGAAGCCTGTCTCACATATGGGTAAATTATGCCCACGCTATTGATTGTTTTTTTGTTTTTTTTTTTGTACAGATCAGATGAATAGTCCTAATAGCAGGAGGAAACATCCTGGCATCCTGTCTGTCTGTCTGTTTGTCATAAGAAACTACATACTGTCTGTCTGTCTGTCTGTGTCCATAACAAACTACATCCTGTCCATTTGTTTCCATAAGAAACTACATCCTGTCTGTCTGTCTTTCTCATTGTTTCCACAAGAAAATACATCTTGTCCGAGTGCTTGTCTCCATAAGAAAATATATCCTGACTGCTGGTTTGTCTCAGTAAGAAACTACATGCTCTCTTTCTGTCTCTTTGTCTCTATAAGAATCTACAGGGGAGCTTTTGGCATAAAGTTCCATTAACTCACATAACTTTCACTTCAAGTGGCCAGCATCTGAAAACTACACTCAGTATTAAGTAATGTATACATTCACAATGTGATAAATTGGCAAAACAATATTTCAGAGATTTGAGATGTAACAAGTAATCTGAACACGTAAACCTTGAACTGCAGCATGGGTTGGATTTAGTAAGTAAAAAGAAGAGTGGGGCCCTTCAAACACCTGCATAGGTGCACATGTACACATTTACTGAGGTACATGATACAATAAACATCGACACAACCCTTGCCAAGTCTGCCTTAATAAATTATAAAGGACTATGATTGACAAGGTCAATCGCTGGGTGCTATTATGGGACAATATTTGACTATGCAAAAATATAATAATAAAAAAAGGTAACCTGTCGTGTTGATTTTTGCTTGCAGCAAGGTGTCAAAGTACCCCTCGCAGACAGACGGTGCGGGAGTTAAAAATGCCTCCGAGAAAGACAAGCAGGGACACACCTCATTTTCAATGACAAGCATCAATCATCCTCATCTCAGCATGTCTACTTGTGTTGCAAACTACCTATTTATTTGGTGTTCTTACCCCATGTTGTTGAGGAGGCTTGTCCTATGAAGGTTAAAAGGCTCTTCAGAGGATGATATAAGAGCCTTGTGTTCTGACAGAAGACAAAACGCTTTCTAGTGCAGACAAACATTGCACAAGTCATAGCTAGTGTGCTCAGAGAAGCTGCTGTTTTTGCCCAGCCTTGTGCTTACTGGAGATGTCTGTAGCAGGAAGTACTTAGTTTGAGAAGACAGCTATAAGGAGCCCGTATGTAGAAAACCAGTAAAAGAGAAAGCAAGGTGCATGGATAGACAGGTATGCTCTTTCTCTCTCTCTCTCTCTCTCCCTCCCTCTTTCTTTTTCCTCTATCTGTCTGCCTCCCTCTCTCTTTTCTCTCTCTCTGTCTGTCTATCTGTATGTAAGTCAGACACACACACAGGCACACAGAAACACACACACAGAGACATACACACAAACAAAGCAAAGCAAACATTTTAAAATGTCTGCGAGGGTTGCAAGAGTCATCCAGAGCTGAATCACAGTGCGTGCATGCATGCGTGTGTGTGCATGTGTGAGTGTGTGTGGATGAGCCTGCTGTCTCAGGATGGGTGAGAGGTGTCATAAAGGTAATCATGAAAAATGGGTGAAAATGGGCTCAGACACACATAAAAGCCTCTCTCGCTCATTCACCTCTCTCTCTCTCTTTCTCTCCTTCTTTCTCACTCATTCACATCTTTCTTTTTCTTTCCCACTCATTCAGGTATCTCTCTCGTTCTCTCTCTAGACACATTGATTCCTCTCTTTCTTTCTCTCCCTTTCCCTCCTCCCTCAGTCTTTTCTTCCTTCTTTTCACCACTCTCACTTTGTCCATCTTTCTCTTCTTTACTTTTCGTTGCTCAGTCACTCTATCCCCTCTTACTCTATTTCTCTCCATTTTGTGGTCTCCAGCGGCCTGATAACTCTCCTCTGAGTAAACAATCAGAAAGTCTACAAAACAGAAAAAATAAAATGACAGAGAGGATAGAAGCCTACAGATGATGTCAGAAACATGTGGGCTCCTAAATTTCCATCTGTGTTATATTGCAAAGTTGTGTCTCAAATACCATCACTCGCATTTATCTTTCTCTCTCGTGTTCTCTCTCTTTTATTTTACCATTAAAAGAAAAAAAGCAAAACAATTCTCAATCCTCATCCCAATCTGTTGCCTCAGGCGTTAGCAGTTTCTGAACAGAAGGACGATACAATGTGGATTCCTGTTCAAAAACAAAAAAAGAGATGAAAGAAGGAAAAGAGAGAAAAAAAAGCTGAGAAAAGAAAATGCGATGTGGAGCCGTGGGTAACAGACTGTTATGGGACATGATTACAATGGAAGCGAAAAGCTAAGGTGGGTAATAGACTGTTATGGGACATGATTACAATGGAAGCGATAAGCCAAGGTGGTAATTGAAATATCACTCACGTCGCTGTGTTCCAGAGATGTTTTCGTGGGAAGGGCGGCTGTTATTCTTAACAACCATATTTAATTACTTTTTATCGCTTAGGACTGTGTAAGGGAACGAAAAAAAGGTGGGAAAAATAAAACAGCTTTACAGAGATCGACATTCATCATGTTCCTGTAATAGCAGAGACGGAGGGTTTGTGTTCTCATAATGCGATGTTTGTACACTTTTTCCGCTCCCGAGTGTCACTATGGAGATTATACAGTGTGAGGTAATCTACAACTGTCAGTGCACATTAATACATCTGAATAACAAAGACCATAACAATGTACTGACACGCCAATATAGAAATGACGTTTCACCTCCATATTGTGAGCTGACCTGTTACTGTATGTTAGGAAGTCACTTCCTTGATGCACAGACTGTGCAATGTTTTGAAGCTAAAGTAATTATTATGGCACCTCTATTTATCTGTTTGGGCCACAAGGCTACATAGCTAATGCCCCCGTATACCCTCTCACAGTTTGGAGAAATCAGTCTTAGAGGGTGTTGTAAATGAGTGACACACAGACAGTAGCGGTTCTAGGGGGGGTCGGGCTGGGCCTTCGCCCAGGGCGCAATTTCGTGAAAGGGCGCCATGCTATTGGCCTCACGAGCGCCTGAAAAATATATATATATCATCTAAAAAAGTTTTTAATATCTATCACATCACTGTGTAGGAAATTGGCAAATTGGCGCCCCCTTTGGCTGCCTGCGCCCCTGCTGAAAAGTTCCAGTGCACAGAAGCTGCGAGAGAAGGGCAAAGGGGAGGGGGCGCGGGGGACAGTTCACCTCTGCGTCTCTCAAATGCAATGCACAAGTGGGCAATACTCTGCAATTAGTGAGCGAAGTCAGTCACACATAAGCTTTCTTCCCAATAACGCAGATTTTATTCCTACCATTATATTTACAGGTTTATAATTCCTGCACATCTTTTAATTGTGTGAAAGGGCTAATAAAACAGGGCAATACAAAACGAGTAGGCGGTCACCAAGGTGAATAAGTCTTAACTCCTAGTCGGCAGTGACAGTGTTCGGGGATGGGAAATACAGTATGTTGACTGTCGAGTGACAAACAGGAGATGGACAGAAAAAGGTCAAAGCCATTAGAAGTGTAGAAATGAGCAAAAGATGAAGGTATGCAACTGTTCTCTCTGCATGATCACATTATCCATGCCATGAATGAAGGGCTAATGTTAATCATGGTATAACTCTTACGTTTGTTAGCCTTCTAGCTATGATGCTACGATTGCTATACTCAACAATAATTCGGTCTTAGCTCAACAAACACAAGATCTAATTTCACCATAAGATTTGGCTTTGCAACAAAACGGTTACAAGTAAAGTTATTATTGATTTCCATAATTTGGATTAACGTTGAGCTGTCATTAGCCAACAAAATGTTATGGTAGTTTCAACATTTGCAATTTGCTGCAACTCATGGTTTGCACAGTTTAACTATAGGGTAGTTTAGCATAGTAAACCAGTCATACCTGAACGTGTAACAAGCATACTGTAGAATTCGAGGCAGTAACCAAGGAGCTAATTGTTCCTCCCTAAAGATAGCATCTAATGACGGACATTTGGCATGTAGGGGCATGCTATCATAATGAAATTGTAATTTATGGATGTTTTGTATAAGAGTTTTTGTAGCCTTTTCAATTCAATAATAAGAATCACTATGTGCTCATAACAAAACGTGCAAAATTATGTTTTTTTTTTTTTTTTTGTCATGGGGGATGGGGGGCGTTCGGAGGGGGTCTCGCCCGGGGAGTAATTCAATGTAGAACCGCCACTGCACACAGACTGTGTTTTTGTTTATTTTTTAACAAAATCAATTTGTATCATTTTGTATCCATTTCAGCCACAAGGTTACATAGCTAGCATAGCCGCCGGATTTTGGTGACTGCCTGCTCTGAGAAGCCAAAGGAAAAGTGAAGTGAAGTGGCGAGTGTTGCAAATCATGAATACACAGCAGGCAACATAAGGCCTTGAAGGTCATGACAAATGTATCAGTAGGACCTTAGCAGGAGGACACAGCCTTTCAGAGACAAAGAGAAAAGTAAACAAAGAAAGTGATGTGGTAAAGAGGGCCTGTCTGGTTCCGCACTCTCATTTAGGCCTAAACGCATGAAATCTGCATGAAGTGGTGGCTGTGGCAGACTTTTCTACAGTTGGTGGAGGATATTTCCCTTCCATTTATTTATTTATTTATTTTCATTTTTTTGCCAGCAGAATAAAAACTTTTTTTTTTTTTTTCCTGGAGTGCAGAGCCCCGGCTTCTTCTCTCTCGACTCCATGTAATCCTCCCCAGCGCTGAGCAGCTGGGTAGAGCTCTGTATACTGTCTATATGGCACTGGGGCAATAAACAACTCCTAATATTTATTTATTTATTTATGAAAAAGTGGCTTAACGAGCCCGTGGGAAATGATATTTGAAATCCTGAAGCTATAGTACATAAGATACCTTTTTTGACTTTCTTTGTGTGTATGTGTGTGTGGAGGTGGGGGGGGGGGGGGTAACTATGAGTAAGTGTTTATCTGTGTTAGTGTGAAAACTCACTGTGTGTATGCCTGAGAGAGACAGACCGAGAGAGAAAAACTCAGAGAGTAAGAAAGATGAGGATGTGGATACATTTATAATTCAGTGTGTGTGTGTGTGCATGCATATGTGTGTGTGTGCGTGCATATGTGTGTGTGTTTGTGAATGTGTGCATGTGTATGTGTGTTTGTGTGTGTGCACATGTGTGTGTGCGTGCATGTATGTATGTGTGTGTGCGTGTGTGTGTGTGTGTGTGTGTGTGCGCGGATGACTGACAGGTAAGGAAGAGTGAGCTGCAGGTGTTCAGGAGAGGGAGTGAGAGGGAGAAATAAAGAGACTGAGAAAGACAGAGCGAGAGAGAGTGACAGAAACAAAAAAAGAGACAGAGAGAGAGCGAAAGAAGGACAGAGTGCACCTTTCACTTTTTCCTTTTTCACCTACACCAGCTACCAAGAAGAGCTACCTCGAACTTTCCTTCTTGTTGGAAGCGTATATGTTTATCTGAATGTCTTATGTCTATTTATTGTGGATGTATGTGCACACTTCATGTGTGTGTGTGTGTGGGTGTGTCTGTGTGTGTGTGTGTGTGCGTGCGTGTTTCTAGTTCAAATTGCACATTTGGTGTCTGGTGAAACGCAATTTCAGTCCTCTGTGTAATGCTGTTACATAGTGAATTGACAATAAAGTACACTTTGACTTTTGAGTGAGAGAGAGAGTGATCTTCGGGAGCCACAGGGGAGTCATGAAGCCTGAAGATGTTCTCCCCTCTCCGAATCCATCATCTCTGGGTGAGCTGGAAGAAGGCTCCATCTCAGCAGCTGTCAATAGCGGCCGTCGATATGGCCCCTCTCCCACCGCAGGTGAGTAATGTCAGCATCCCCTAATGACACAGCACGGGTGCATCAGTGACACTCATCCATTTCATCATTCCATTTCCATCCATCCTTTTTTCTCTCTCTTCCTCTGGTTCATTCTCTATCTCCCTCTCTTTGTATCTGTCTCTGCTTCAGTCTCTATTATTTTCCTCTCTGTCTCCCCCTTTCCATCTCTCTGTCTTGCTCTGTCCATCTATCCCTTTCTCTCTCGCTCTGTCCATCAATCTCTTTCTCACTCTCTCCTCTGCTTCCCTTGTCACTCATTCGTTGATGCCTTTTTCTAGGCGATGTGGTGTGTTGTTTTCTATGTGTATGTATGTAGGACAAGGTCTAGGTCTCCTGTTGTAAACAAGCACACACCGTCATAGAAAAGGATGAAAAGAAAAAGACATAGACACACACATGCATGCACGCACAGAAATACACACACGTACATACACAAACACACACTTACACACACACACCCATACACAAACTCACAAGGCTACATCACTATATAGATTCACACATTGTAAAAACAATGTAAGCGCAGCGAGAGGTTCTACCAGGAAGACGTAATGCGCGTCATCAATTAACCATTGTCCAATCGTAGCACCTGTCTTTTAATACGTCATCTTACCTTCCTGCTTTGCTGCTCACAGGTATATTCCGCCGTTCGACGCATTTTCCCTCGCGCAACATCAGACATCTCTGATTCGATGAGGATATAATACCAGTTCGCTTTTTCCTGCTCGCATTTGCCCGTGCTGCTCCTAAAGGATTTTTTCTCCACTCGCTGCCTGATGGCCAACGCCAACATTCCCTATCAAACCCCAAGCCCGGCTATTTTGGATTTTCTCCCGAGTTCCAGTCTGTTCCGGTTTCAGGTCTCCCTTCCCCGGAGCCGTGCCAATTATACCTAACCTGCCCTTTGCTTGTTTCAGTACCAAAACTTGGTTTTTCTTTCATTCGATCTGAGGATATCATTCCGTTGATGTAGATATGAATGATGGGTCGTACACCTTTTTATGTTGTTTGCCGTACAGGTGTATTATGCATCCGTAGTTTGTACCTCCTCGATGGTACGCGCAATTTTCTCGTCCTCAGTGGGTTTATTGGGATAGTTAGCCCATTCATCGTGGTGCTCGTATGCTTTTGGCAGTCTGATAAGTAAGTAACTTGGCGGAGCAAACTTCCCTCCGCTTCGCGTCGGGAAGTTCTTAGGCTCCACCTCGTTGACTTAAAACTGTATAATGCACGCCTCGTCGGATGTTATGACCCGGTTAATGCCACTCAATTCTGTAGAATGTATTTAAAATAATTCTCAATTAACTTAGAGGGTTAACTTAGACTCAGTTTCGCTACAATGTGGCCTACAATGTAGCCTAATATTTGTAACGTTAAGTAGAGCGCTACGCAGCCCTCAGTCACTAGCCAAATTGGTTGTCAAGGTTACCTTTCATTTGGTAAGGTGATTGCTACTGCTACTGCAGGTGTTAGCTAGCTTGGATTGAGCAACGCGACACATGCAATACTTATTCCAAAACGTTGATTTAGTTGTTATTTTCTGTTTACTGTTTTTTTTAAGTTCATGGAAATTGAACTCGACATTGCCATTAATTGTGAAGTTTGATAGAGACGGTTACAGTAGGTACGTACATTCTATTGGGTATTGATATGGAACGGTGCTGAAGTTTTAAACTTTTTTGCCAGAACTACTTTCAAGGCGTGCATGATATACAATTTTACTGCATGCCTAGCAACCAATCAGAAAGCAGCACCACGTTCCAGAGGGTCATAAATGATGATAACTATGCTAAAATGTTGATCAGCTAACAGTGTTTGCTAGCGATTATGTTTCGTTAGCCGTCGTACTATCTGTCTCGTCAGTGCTACTTTGCAGGTTTCGCTAAGTTTGTTAGCTACTATGCTACAATGCTTTTACTTGAGGAGGTCTGTTTGTGTAGAGGGATACCAAATGTATTTTCAGCGTCTGGTTTCAAAGTTTTCTTCTCACATAACTGAATGATGCTTGGAATATGTACATTGACGGCCAAATTCGTTTGCAATGTCCTGTTATTGCAGGCTAACTCACATAGTTGCTAATAGTGATGGGACATCTGAAGTAAGGCGTCGGAGCTTGCGTCGAGCAAAGAGGGCGTGCCAGATGAAGCCACGGGGCGCATTTGACTTGACCTAGACGTTTGCATCCGTTTGCAGCCTGACGCTGAAAATGTTGCATTGTGGTTAGAAATTGTGTCCGACATGCCCGAAATGTGTGAGGTTGTCACGAGTTGTCACAACAATGCGACCATGACACATGACCCGAAAACTCGCGGGAGCATGACGCTTACAGACAAATCGTACAGACCTTTGCAGTTGCCTCCACACAACTGCAAGTGGCTAGCTAACGCCTCCTCGGTGACGCTACTTTGCCATGGTTGGTTAAAAGTTCACTGACGTCTGTGCAGGTGCATTGTCCGGTGCTCCCCGACTGGACTTGTCATCTAAAGTGTACGTTATTGTACTCCAATTTGAAGATATATCTCTTCTCTTTATTTTTACCTTGTTCTGATGGTTTATCTGACGCTGTCAAGCCCGGCCCATTATTTATTTAATTATTAATCCCATTTCTATTTCATTGTCCGTGTTATATACCTGCTTATGGTCTTTGTTTTATGGTTTTGCTGTCTTAGTTTTCATGTTTGTGTTGTGGAGCACTTTGGGGCAACTCGACTTTATTTTCCTCATTTAATGCCCACCCCTGCTGTGACCAGCAATTCTCGTTGACGTATGCGGCCAGTTGCAGACGGGCGGACTGGAATCTCGAACGAGCCTACGGTGTTGGGGCTTGTGTTGTTACAATACAACGTGCGTTTTCTGATGGGAAACTTCTTCTAATAGCGATTTCTAATCAGGAGATCACCATATTTGCATTTAACATGATGTCACAAATAATAAGAAATTTATAATAATAATAATAATAGCCTAATAATAATTACACTCTGACCACTTAGTAAATCTTTAAATAAAATAGTAGGCTACCACATGTGTTTGTGTTGCAAACTTGTCATTATTTCAGCAAAGCATTTTCAAAACGACGTGGCTAATTTCTTAAATAAGTCTAAAGTTGGCAGTCTTGATATAATGTTATTAAACCTAAATTTATAAATCATTAAGCTTACAAAGGGATGTGGTTTAAGTGGCAACTTGATCAGATGCTGACCACAACTGCCTGTAGAATAGGTGCATAGGCTGGCTACTGACGATATTCTAGCTAAGCAGCGACAGGTGTGGTTGATATGTGGATGGGAGACAAGTTGCGCCAGAAAGACGTGTCTAAGAAGCTCCCTATTGTGCGACCTTTCCCTCTAACGTGTTTGCTAAAGTGAGACAATGCAGCGTGAGACCCATTTTAGGCATAATATAGTGAACTAAGACGCAAAAAATGTACATTTATTGTATTACCTTTAATTCAAGAAATGAGGAAGTCAACACGCAGCAATGATAGCTTATTGACACTTGAATAAAGAATGCAAAAACACAGATTTCGCTTTTTTTTTTTGGTCTCTCGTGGTTCGAGGCTGCGACCCATGATTCGGCACAATAAGGAAGTTGGTTTGGAGCTTTGTTTGGGGCTTTATAGCCCATCACTACAGTAGATACTAAAAAGTTTATTACAATGCAAATGGTTTTAGAACACTTTTGGCAAGCACTTCATGCCTTAAGCATGTGCAGTCATACTAGTGTGATGGGAATTTTAGAGTACAAATGTTGACACAGCTGTCAAATCTTATATTGCTTTAGCCAAAGCTCTCTAAGGTCAATGATGTCAGGTTGGCTCTGTTCGAGCAGAAGTATGCACTTAGCAAAGCAAAGACCCAGCCTCTCAGCAAAATAAATGGTGTGAACCCAAGTGATATGCCACCTTGTCATTCCTCACTGGTCAACAAAGTCAGAAGAGCAAACTACATTGCCTACTTGGGAAGAATGCCCCAGCCAGAAATCCTTCAGACCTGGATCCTAATGAGCATGGATGGTTGTTGAAGGACAACCAGTATGTTATCCATTGGTATGATGGCGAACAGCTACCTCAGAGTATTACCAACATTCTCAGCAAGGAAGACACTGGTGCCCTTACTGATGACATGGATGAGGAATTCTTCTCTTACTCCAGTGATGAAAGTGATCTGTCTGTGTCTGTGTACATTTGTGAAAGCGTGCGTGTGTGCCTGTGAGTGTGAGTGTTGTTTCCTGTCCCTCTTGTGCCTTCTAAAATGTATCAGTATGTCAATCAGTGTTGGGATGGGTTTTGATTGGGGGGAGGTGTCCGGGTGGTAATGATTAAGGGATTAGGGTAGTTATTGATAAGGGGTGTGGTTTTTGATTGGTTCAACTTCTGAGACATTCAGTAACTTTTAATCAGAGCTGAGGAGATTTGACGGGGAATAGATGTGTGTAAATAGTGAGTGTACAAAGTGTGTTTAGAAAGTTGTTGTTTTTGAGAAAGGACACCTCCTTTTGCCCTGTTAGCCTGTGAAGTTATAGGGAATAAAGAAGAGAAATATCTGAACAAATTCCACTGACACTGTGTTTCATCCAAATGGCTCCATTTGGCAGTACAATATGTACCAGAATTTTTAATATGTTATATGTTAAATTTTAATATTAATAAAATGTAACTGATATGTTAGTGGTAACCTTTTCCAGTGTGAAATTTTGTCTTTACAAAATAAAACTATTTAGTTACCATTGCAGGTACATGATAAAGTTTTTGGAGTAAAATAATTATCATAATTATCTTCTATACTGTAATAATGCTCATCGTTGTCATTCATCGGATGATATTTGATAAAATTAAGGAAATAATGGATTTTACAATATCCATCATACATTAAAAATGCCAGAAAAAGGTTGGTGGCTTGTGTTCATCCATGAAATGGCTTGGATTCATCCTTCACCGTCCACGGACAGAACACTGCGGCTGACAGCAGCCGCTACAGGGTTGAAGGTTGTCATCGGTTTGAAGTAATACACTGAATTACCGTAATTTCAACAGATAGGTAAAAAAAAAAATTACATACTTAAATCCTGAGACTTTCTCCTACAAAATATACCCATTTAGATTTTTGGACTTGTGTTTATGGTAATGTACTGGAATTGACAATATTAAAAAATGGCTGTGTATTGGTGCGTAGTTCGGCGGCCGTCTTGAAATGCAAATTAGAGGGTCATAACAGTGTTTTAGAGCAAAATAAGTTGCATAAGTTTATATGGATTTAAGGACATGCTGCTTGAAACCGCTCCCATACGAAGCTGAAAACGGAGATGAGTAGGTACCCGACTTCAGATTAATATTGTGAATTTGTGTCTACCTTTAGGTTTGTAAGACTTGCATTTTTGAATTCCTCACAATTGTTTGCATAAGAAACACCCATTGAACCTTTTGGACTCAAAAACATAAATAAAACCCTCTTGGCTCTGGGACTATATGCTTTTGGCAGTCTGATAAATGATGATAACTATGCTAAAATGTTGAGCAGCTAACAGTGTTTGCTAGCAATTAGCTCATGTGTCGTTAGCCGTCGTACTACCTGTCTCGTCAGTGCTACCCATATACAGTCAATGGTGCTACCATGCTTCTACTTGAGGAGGTCTGCTTGTGTAGAGGGATACCAAATGTATTTTCAGCGTCTGGTTTCGAAGTTTTCTTCTCACATAACTGATTGATGCTTGGGATATGTACATTGACGGCCAAATTCGTTTGCAATGTCCTGTTATTGCAGGCACTCACATAGTTGCTAATATGCAACTTAGCTCCGGTTAGCTTCCTATCAGTCAAAATGGGAATATCAGTCTAACACGGATTACTCGTTGAACGTATTTGTTTAAAGTAAGCTCATACAAACATGTTAGAGTGTCAAAGTTTTCATGTGGGTGAATTTCGTTGTAACCAGTAGCCTACTTGGGTGCCGTTTTCCAGGTTAGCGTCCTATAAATCATCTGACCATAGTCAAGTTCTATGGGGGCTAGTTTCTACCGGGTAGAAGTCCTGATGCTTTCGTTTGCTAGCTGGGAAAATGTACTATCGACACACTAATATGAGGTCTAAATTCATCTGCAGAGAGACATGCTTACATAGATGGTGTCTCGTGGGTTTTATTGTTGTTGCTTAATCTGTTCAAACTTTACAAGCTGTAACTGCTTCAACAGTTACCTATGATCCACGTAATTGGCCCAATCTGTTTGCCCCGAAGCTATCGTGCTTGACCTGACTGTTCCGTTGTGGACGGATCAATTCAGTTAGTGGGATGGACCGATGTCGTTCTTTTCTTTCAAGGTCAAATGTACTTCCCCGTGTGCACAAGCATTTTGTTCTGCTGCCAGTTCGGTAAGCTGATAGTTAAATGATGGGAATGTTTTGTATTAAATGATGGGAATGTTTTGTATTACAGCTCTGCAATTTTTCTTTGCATACTGATGGAAACCAATTATTTACTCCCCGACAATTCAGTGTAGCATTTATTAAGCATTCTCATTCGCAGCTGCTTAATGTGGTGTTTATGGGGCTCTTGCAGTAATTTTCCCTTTCATTTTCCAACGCAATCTTTGTACCGGATGCCATGTTTTAGCCCTTATTGACTAGGTTGATGGGTTATTTATTGAGCATTTCAGTACATCACAAATATTTCGCTCAGGTTCCGTTCCGTATTGAGGTACTCATTCAATGACTCACGCATGCAGTGTTGTTAACTGACTGACTTATTTTATCTCTGCAGGCTAATTGTCCCAGGTGCAGTAGTTTAACAGTGGTTTGGCCATTATATATTCGTCTTCGTAATCTTAACAGTGGTGTAGCGTGTCCACTCTTGGCTGTCCAACCCTGAGTAGCTTTTTTGAAATGTTTATCTCTCCACCTGCCGCCTTCCAACTGAAAAGTCATTGCTTACCGCTCAGCAAACACCGCTCCTAATTTGCATAAAGTTCAGCAGAGCTCAAATTTTCGCCCGCCTCTCTGTCTATACAAGCTATTCGTTTCGTATTGGCGCTGCTGCTGTCAATTCAAAGGCTGGGGAGATGGTCGTCCTCAGCTTTTGAATATTACATCAGGTCCGATGATCGTGTCGTTTAGTCATTCAAATGGCACTCCCAAGAATTCAAGGTAAGCTTCAACGTCTGGTGGTGGTCGTTTTCGTCACTTTTCATATCCTCACTGTTCATGGTGTTACCTGTGACATCTCTCAATGTCTGTGTTCCTATTGGAGGAATTCGTCATTGTTTGCTATGTGTAATGTATTGGTCAGCAAACTCATTTGCATAAAGTTCAGCAGAGCTCAATTTTTCGCCCGCCTCTCGGTCTATACAAACCACTCGTTTCGTATTGGTGCTGCTGCTACAGCAGCAGCAGAACATGGTATACCTCCGAAGTCAATTGAAAGGCTGGGGAGATGGTCGTCCTCAGCTTTTGAATGTTACATCAGGTCCGATGACTATGTCGTTCAGTCATTTAAATGGCACTCCCCAGAATTCAAAGTAAGCTTCAACGTTTGGTGGTGGTCGTTTTCGTTCGTTTCGCACTCACTCGAGTATCCTTCACCGGCCTAGTGGCGGCATCTGTTACTGTTTGTTTTGTTGTATGAAATGACCTGTCATGGCATCCGTCGTCAGTTTGAAAGTGTACTGAATGGAAATGTACTGTAATGTATGCGCTGAACCCTGACGCATCCGTTTTCAAGCCAATGGTGGAGGCTTCCATTTATGTTGTCTAAATGTTATAAAATGTAATATGATGTATGTCTGCACCGAAATTTGAGGCACCTGTCATTAGGCGTTAGTGGAAGCATCCGTTTCCGTCTCTGTCCTTATGCTTCTATGCTTAGTTTTCTCAAACTCCGCCCCCGTCCTTCAGCTAATTCGCCTTTATTTTTCCTTCCGAATGGGTTGCCAATGTCACTGGTTTACAATGCATTTATCAATGGTGGTGGGGAGTTGCGGGTTGTCTCCCTCTGTCTATACCGGCCATTCGTTTCGCATCGGCGCTGCTGCGGCAGAACGTGGCATACCTCCAACGACCATCCAAAGGCTGGGGAGATGGTTGTCCTCTGCTTTCGAATCTTACATCAGATGCGATGATCATGTCATTCACAACGTTCAGCTGGCACTCTCCAGAATTCAAGGTAAGCTTCAACGTCTGGTGGTGGTCGTCGCTTTTCATTCACTGTGCAAAGTGGAAGCACCTGTCACTGATTATGGTGTTCCCACTGCATCTGTCATTATCTGCTCTATTGTGGGGAATCCGTCATTGTATGCTATGTGTCATGTATAGTAAAATACCTGTACTCTACTCCACTGGCTGTACCAAGACCTGAAGCATCCGCCAACGTCTGTGTTTCATTTGTCATCTCTGCCATCACCGAAGACATGCGCCTTCATCTGCGCAAACGCCTGGGCATCCGTCACTGGCCTAGTGGCGGCTTTCCCTAATGTCGGTTTTGTGCATTGAAATGAACTGTCATGTCATGTATTGCATCCGTAGTCAAGCTGTCAGTAGAGGCATCCGGTTCTGTTTGAAAGTTTGCTGTATGGAAATGTACTGTAATGTCTGCGCCGAACCCTGAGGCATCCGTCATTCAGCCGATAGTGGAGGCATCAGTTTCTGTTTAAGCGCCAAACCCTGAGGCATCCGTTTTCAGCCGATGGTGGAGGCATCCATACGTACCCCGAACCCTGAGGGCTCATTCACACCACCTTGAGCGTATTCAGCGCGTGGGCATATTCTGAGCGTATGACCATTCACACCGGACATGTCAGTGTATTCAGCGCGGGAGCGGGAAGCCCCGTCTTTAAATGCACTTGGCCAATGTCTGTAAGTGCACATAGCCATGTTTCCCTATCTCTCACTTTAGTAAACACAATATGTGCTTCTCTGGTTTTATTTCCTTACTTTAAACGTTGTTTAGAAAGCAGCACTGCACCTATAGTGCAACTTGACACTTTGATAAGGCCAGTGGAATATTTGACATCGTTCTAAATCATGTAGACTGATCACTGTCAAAGCCTTTATTCACTCCCGGTACAAGAAAAGCGAATGCGTTTTAACCCCTTCCATAAAGTTATGATAAACTCTACCTCTTTGCCAACAGTCACTTTGCCTACATCGGGTAAATAAATTATTAAATGTAGTGACTTAAGGACCTCAGTTTTGCCTAGTGGCTTGTTGACTAGATTTACCAAACCAAGTAGGAAACACTGAATGACAAGAACGAGGTTACTATTTTTTTTTATAGCTCGAGTGGTCGACAGAAGACCGATTGAGGCTCTTCTTGCATTAAGACTCCGACGAAGAAATCTAAAGCGATATCTTGCTTCTTCCTATTAAGAACATAAAAGCTCCACCACTATTACCTACAACATGTTTGACTGGACAGCGTGACAACTTCAAAGGTTTTTCAGTTTGTGTGTTTATGTAGGATAGTCAATGCCCTTGTAGTGCAGATCTGATGATAACCCCACTATTAGCTTCCAGCGTTTGTTTCATGCAGTTGTAAGCGAGTGCTAATATTTTGCAGACAGTCGCGGGGTTTTTGAGGTATTCCCTGTGTCAACACATGCATTGATAGCACAGTTGACATGAATTGTACAGCGGTGCCTATAGCTTTCAATGGGATTTTGGCTGAATACGCTCAGAATACGTGCAGAAAAATAGACTCGGTTTCTATTCTCTAGCTGCAGTCCGTATTCTGAGCGTATTATACGCTCAGAATACACTCAGAACATGGTTGCGGTGGGAATCTCATCTGCTAACGTGCATTCTAAACAAATACGCTCAGAATACGCCTACGCGCTGAATACGCTGAGAGTTTGGTGTGAATGAGCCCTGAGGCATCCGTTTTCAGCCGAAGGTGGAGGCATTCGCTACCGTTTGTTAAATGTACTAAAATGTAATGTGATGCATGTCTGCGCCGAAACTTGAGGCATCCGTCATTCAGCTGATAGTGGAGGCATCCGTTTCTGTTTAAGCACCGAACCCTGAGGCATCCGTTTTCAGCCGAAGGTGGAGGCATTCGCTACCGTTTGTTAACTGTTGTGGTTTTCTCTGAGAAATAGTCAAGGAGGAGGTTTACTGTTCACAGGTCTTTTATTGTGTTCACCGAGAGGAAAGCTGACCACAACAGAAGCATCTCCTAGCCATCCTCCTTTCCTGTTCCATTCTGACTGCTTTTAAACTACACACATCAGTATCATGTTGACTAGTGTTGCGCCCAGCTCTGTTGTGCTGTGGCTGCCTCTCTCCTCCTGCCTACATTATACATTGGTTGCCCTGCTGTCCAGCTCCCAGGCTGCAGGGGGAGCTGCTCAACTTGACTGGCTGGCCCTGCTGGCCAATGGGCTAGTGAGTTGCGCTCCGTGGGAGGGTGTTTTAAACACCAGCTCCAGGCTTCTCATGCTCTCTCTCATCTCCTGGGCGCGCTAGCGTGGCTGTTGACTGCTGCCCACTTCTTTGTCTCTCTCTCCCCTTTCCTTTATCTTTTTATGCATTGCATCTCTAACAAATACTGACTTTCACCCACACTAGTATAACTTCACATTACTGATTTTATTTGTAACTTTAAATAAAGAAGTTGTAGTAAACGTTACAAACGGTGTGGTCTCCCTATGTTATTTCCGCTCTGAGCCAAGTGGACGTAACACTAGTGTCCAAATTCAGACACAGTGACTTCCAGTCTGTTATCCTTACAAGGGTGTCTCCCAAATAGCACACACATAGGTAATGGTTCCTCTGTCAGCAGTTCTGCTGCTGAGTCTCCAGTATGCCACACACACACACACATTCTATTCACACAGACTTTCAGACTCCACAGAAAGACACTTACAGAAAATTACCACATTCCTCCCTTTTTCGGAAGCCTATGCTTCTCGAAACACAATAAACAGCATTTTACATCATTATTATCACACCATGCGATCACCCAAATTTTTCCGGTGACAGTCTCATCTGACTATCTGCAGAATATCCCTTAACCATTGAAACCTCAAGGTATATTCTTCCTAGTCTGATTCTTGATGACTCATATTTCACAAACATCATTCTGACATCATTTTGATCTTTCAGAAGGTTCCATAACTTAGATTTCCAGAATACTCTGAAAACTCTTTCTTAAGAGATATCTGTCTTCACATTTAACATTACAACAAGCTACTAAATGCAAATTCATTCCTATTAAAGTCCCATTGATAATAATCCTGAAAAAGAAAATAACAATAAAACCTTTTCATTTTCAATGAATTTTCCTTTCTGTGTACGTGCATGTCAGTTTTTTTTTTTATTCTTTGTTACTGTTCTGCAATCTTTATGAAGTGTGACGCATATAAGTATGTGAATTTCATTTCATGTTGTTATGCAATGAGTGTACCAGAATATATATAGGTTACTGTTATTCGAATCTACTCTTATATTTGTCTAAATGTATACTGCTCCTTCCTGCCAGGGCTGGTTGACAGTTCCTTGTATTCCACAAAAATCTTCTTTTCCCAAAGCCTCCTCCCTTTGAGGCTTATCATAATATTATCGCGATGCCATTCTTTGGTAAGCCAAAACTCGAGCCTCAAACAACAGCTTTTCCAGGCTTTCCACTCAAGCTCACCACGGTCCTGTGGCAACAAGCGGTAATTCCATTACTTTGTGAAGGATATCATCCAGAACAGCATAAGGAGGTGCAGTTGATAATTCTCATTCGTCTCAGTCAATGTCCTTCACTTCATCAGCCAGCCCCGACAGGACCTTTTTGAGATCTAACCTGTCCTGCCACTATCCTCATGGACAAGATTCTCAGACAGAATACAAAACAAAAAAACAAAACAAAAGAAACAATGAAAGGATGCCTTCAATTAAAGTAGCTATTTTGACAAACCATGCAGTAAAAGAACCAAAGGTAGTTTTAATCCAATGATCAAACCCACTGACCAATCTTAGTATCCCGACAGGCATTTTCTGCAAGTTCAATACTCAAAAAGTTAAATAATTACCAAATGAAACATGAGCTACACTTCTGTTATCTAATGCATACACAATTGAACTATCCTATATTGCTTTAACACATGCACAAAACCCCACTCTTCTGGCAGAACACTCTTCAATCCCCACTCTGGGCCACTGGCCCACCAAATAATTTGCCAGAGAGACATTTTGATGTTCTAATGATGAATAATGACTTTTCACATGCCTTAGATTTAAAGATCATGACACTTAACAGCATATTGTCGTACTTCAGTTCTCATGATGTTTTCAAAATTCACAGTTCCTAACCCCACCAAACATTCATAACCACTACCAAATAATGGTTTTAAACATTCATGCACATACGGTAATTCATAATAACACTGAGTAGGATTTGGAGAACACTTTTTACATTCTTAATCATAATATTCTAGAGTACCAAAATGACAATGAGATGCATAACAATCATTGGAGGTTGTGCCTGTGCACATTCATAATAGTTTTCCCACAGATGATAAGTTTTTTGCAGTAAACTCATCCCAATCATACCAACTATTATCCCAAAATGGCAAATAAATATCATCAGGGCTTCGAGAAATACTTCTCTTAGCATGGCAATACACACCACCCGTATTATGAACCCATGAAACCAAAGAACACTTTATCTTATCACTACCCCATGTAGGTGAACTGAACCTAATTTTAGCACAACTTCCTAATTGGTAATTAATAACTTCTTCAGCAGCAACAACATATTTACTTCTCCAGCATTTATATGTTTTACACTTCAGTTGTATGTTAATACTTTCAATAACTGGACCTTTGGGTGAACAGAAGTAATACACGCCAGGAGTCTGCCAAAGTTGTACATGGCAACCATTCTTTGGACCTAATTCTGCAACATATAACATCTGGAGTTTCTTTAAAGAACACATGGATTGAGCAATTAATGACTGTTCAAGCATCATTCGCTGTTTGCATAGTGAATCAAACTCTCTAGCCTTTAATGCTACATTCTTTACTATTTCATCTGCTAAGGCATTGCTTCATGTAATTAAATCATTTCCCTTTTTCATGCACCTAACACTTACAAATAACCAATGAACAGGTTACATCATAGCAATTAATAACAATTATATTTCATCCAAATGTTGAATTGGAAAGCCATCTGATTTTCTTAAACTCTCTCTGTTTCCCACTACGTACCATGGACATGTCAGACACTACACAGCATGCTATCAGTAAAAATAGTAACGTCCAACAGCTGACAGACAAATCTCAGTAAGCACCTTTAACTCTGCTAATTGTGCTGAACACGGTTGCTTACAAGGAATGCACATTACAGAAGTCTGTACTTCTTTTAACTGAATAACACTAAATCCTGCATATGTCTTATTGTCATAATTATAGCTAGAACCATTCACCAAAAAACACCAAACCAGATTCAAGAGATTCACTTTCTAAATCTGGCCATAATTTAGAAAAGACTAAAGAATCTACTCATTCATGAAAAGTTCCTTCATAATCCAGGGGAATCCTATCTACTGGATTAGTTGCTATATCACATATCTTAATGGTAACATCTGGACAAAAGACAAATCATTATACTTTCCAGCATACTAACATTAGTTAGAAATCTGATAAACACGCATCACTGATAAAGAACGAGACACCTTCTCAAGACATATAGAGACATATATGACACAGGCCGCCCACAGACACCCTCTGAAAATGTACACTCTATTTTTAGACCTAATTTGCACAGTGCATCCCAGCCCAAAAGATTTACAGGGTTAAGGAAGACAACAATATTGGTATAACTGAGATATGTGTTCCTACCTGAACTGTAACTGCAGAAAATGGAAGCAATTAAACTTGTCCTAATGACCTTCCCTAACTCATCTTTCTTAATATGTGGGATATAAATATTAACACAAATATATAAGTGTAAGTATAAGTGGCTCCAGTATCAACTAATAATGATAGTGTGTGTCCTTGTATTATGGCTGAAATATGTAGTTCCTTATCTAGTCCCTACATTACCTGACAGACTGTATCTAATTCAAAAGCTAATCAATAATGCCCCATGGGATCAAAATTCACATGACATACCACTGGAGACTCTGACCACTGGATATCCGACCCCCGCCTACCCCCGCAACAGTCTGTTGGAGTTTTTGGGCACGAGAAGGAAATAGCGTCCACACCCCCACAAGGTCAGCACTGGACATCCTGAGGGGTCATTTGAGCAAGCCTTGTCCGCGCACCCATTCTCTAGCTCTCCGCGAGAAGGGGCATAGTCACTGAATTGCGCAGCTGTCACACTGTTGGTGGTCCCTGCTGGAACTGTGGCTATGAGAAAGACGCACACATGATGATGAGTTCAGCGCAATATTGAGCGGTGCAGTAGCTGGACAACGCTTTGGCTAGGCAGCTCGCAAAGCAGCCCAGACACGGGTACAGTTTTTCATGAAGGATATGTGTCCAAGTAGCGGAATCTTCCACTACTAAATCCAAGTCAGCCTTGTTCAATGCATCAGTCAAAGTGTCTTGCTGATAGTAATTCCAAGCAAATACTTAATGTCCTTGAGAGCAAATGTCTGGCCCTCAGTCTGGTCTTCAGATGTCATAGTCCATGCTCCTTTTTCGAAGTGGGGGGCGACGTGAAATCAGACCCTGTGTGTCAGTATGTCCCCAAGGCTAGTAATGCAAATCACAACCCTTAACCTAATGGGCATTTATGTTACAAATGAATATTCTGAACTAAATCCTTCGTGAATGATGTCAATCTCTGTTTATATGTGTTCACATCCCTTAATTTACCAAGGGTGTTTTTCATTTTATCATATAATAACGGAGCCTATAGCATTATCATATACTTCATCTTCCCCCTGTTCACCTGTGACAGCGGCGATGCAGCTATGCAAATTCTCAACATGGGTCTCATTCTGGTCCTGCATCAAACTGTCAGTGGAGCTTCCTCCGGCACATGCCCCCACATACGCTGTACAGAAAGTGCACACAAATCTTCATCAGTCATGGTTTTACCAAACATTCTTACAGTTATATATATATATTTCTATAGCTGTATAAATTAATTAAATCAAACTCTCATCATGGCTCAAACAAGCCACTACATCCCTCTAATTATACAAAAATCCTAAGATCCAATGTTTCCATTTTGGTTATGGATCACAGTCCTTTTGTACACTTTTCCCATTAAACATTAATTTTTCAAATTTACTTTCAAACCACTCATTTTTATGCATTACTTGCTCAAGCAGCATCAACTCCCTTGTACACTAATTTAACACTGCTATCATGTAATCCATAAAACAACCTACAACTAGATGTCACCTTGTTCACTATGCCTATGTAAGAGCACACACAAAAGGTTAGTCTGGAGATATTAATTACCCACTCTTAGCAAATGAATAGCTCTGGTATTCTTTAAATCTGTCCATTTTACAAATCTGAAATAAACAACTAAACTATTACAACATATTTTATATTGTAAGCTCTTTTCTTATTCTTGTTATTATTTTTTATATATTTTTTATTCTTATATATATATATTGTATCTATATAGGTCAATATTTGCTTCACCATCTCCCCACTTTCCAGTTATGCATTGATAAAGAAATAGCTGGACCCTTAAATGGTTAGCATCTTAAAAAATAAAAGTTACTTTACCCTGAATGATTAGTCACTCCTTCATGCACGGGGCGCTAAAAAAAGAAATGACAGCTGTTCTGCAGTAACAACTGAACCAAACCTTACTCAGCACCACAGACCTGAGGCGACACAGAAATCACTCCATCCCAAGTTAGACACACAGTTGACCCTCCAAAGGGCACACGCGCAAGCATAGGCGCCTTTGGCCAGGACACAAGAGACGACACCTTCACCCCAGACAGGCACCAATGTAGCCTCTCAAGCATCCCAACTGGACAAGATGCATATCTCAACTGTAGAGGCAGGGAATACAAATGTTAAAGCAAAAAATACAATTACAGTGTAAGGTGCCATGCTTCACAAAAGCACAGCTTACATACTCATAAAGATTTGACGCTCATATTAAACACAAAGCATTCATCCTATGAGCAAAACTTTCGCATCACGAGAAAACAGTCTCGTCATTCAGACACATTTATTACGAAGACGTTAGGGTTACTCTCTTTTTCCGGCCCGACCTGGCTACAACCTCAACAGGCCTTGTCCAGGATCATGGGCTTTTGTGGCGGGCCAGTCTGACATAGGGACCATGACCGTGGGGGCCTTGAAGACTTATGACAGATTAATTGATTACCCTACATCACGACAACCCAGCCGTGGCTAGCGCTTATCTCATTATTCATCTTTACACTTGTGGCCCACGTCTCCTCTGTCGGTCCTATTTTAAACTAAGCTATGAGATACGTGGCCTCTGACAAGCACAATATCCTTTCACATGCAAATAAAGGATACTGCAAACAGGACTTTGCTCGAAGACAATGACACAGACAATGCAACAAAACACAGTTAAAACCTGTGAAGCAAGTTAGATGACACAACATAAGACAATATTGAGTCATGCAACATGAAAAGGACCTGCAATCAGCCTGTGGATGCACCACAGACAAATGACAAAATCCTCTTCATCTGACCTGATGTTTTATCGATGAAGACAAAGATGAACAGAAAAAAATCCTCCTGAACCTTTCTTATTTCCCACACAAGTTCGTGGGGCGATGGACCCAAAATTTCTTAATAGCCAATTACAATAATTTAGTAACTTACCCAAGCCAATCAGTATGGATCCAATTAAAGAACGCAAACCATTCGTGACGCCAAATATGTGGTTTTCTCTGAGAAATAGTCAAGGAGGAGGTTTACTGTTCACAGGTCTTTTATTGTGTTCACCGAGAGGAAAGCTGACCACAACAGAAGCATCTCCTAGCCCATCCTCCTTTCCTGTTCCATTCTGACTGCTTTTAAACTACACACATCAGTATCATGTTGACTAGTGTCCAAATTCAGACACAGTGACTTCCAGTCTGTTATCCTTACAAGGGTGTCTCCCAAATAGCACACACATAGGTAATGGTTCCTCTGTCAGCAGTTCTGCTGCTGAGTCTCCAGTATGCCACACACACACACACATTCTATTCACACAGACTTTCAGACTCCACAGAAAGACACTTACAGAAAATTACCACACTGTACTAAAATGTAATGTGATGCATGTCTGCGCCGAAACTTGAGGCATCCATCATTCAGCCGATAGTGGAGGAATCCGTTTCTGTTTGTGAAGTGTTGTGTAATACAATGTAATGTTGTATCTTCCATGTAATGAAATGTAATATGATGTATGTCTGCTTAGCATAATGTACTGTTTGCGCCGATGCCTGAGGTCTTTCTCATGGGGTTCTCTACCTCTCTCCTTTCACTGTCTCCGTACTGCCGGAGGTAAGGGAACTTGTCCCGTTTGTCCCCTAAAACGTATGGGCACTTATTCCAAGTGTCCCCGAACTCCACCCAATGAAATAAAAATGTGTCTCTGCGTGAAAATCTGTTTTGTCTCTGTAACAAAGTTTTGTGCTTGTAATAAAAATTTGTGCTTGTAAATAGATTTTTTGTACATGTAAAAATACTTTGTATTTGAGAAAAAAAACAAATCTCCCACAGGCACAAATCGTATTCACAAGCACAGATTCTTTTTATGAACACAAAACCAGTCAGTGAAATCTCTGCCAAAACTTCTCAGCCAATCACCAAACGTCTTACTCACCGGCCAATCAAGTTGCCGCCTTTATTTAGAGCAATGAGCGGGAGCAATGGTACGTGAATTCTATATGTAGCCATGTACAATAAAGTAGCCAGGTTAAGGGCGAACTTGCTGCAGTTCTCTGGTGTTTTTAATCGGGAGTTTTAAGACAAGTTCTAAATTACATTATGAACAGGCGTGCTTGAAGTGGGCCGCGGTGTTCTGGCACCTCTTTTCATTTCAGGGGACGTTCACGACCGAAATGCATCGCCTATCTGCACTGTGAATTAAAGCACTTTTCAGACTGGCGTGGCTCTGAGTCTTTCTTACGTCAGACATGTTCAGAAATTGATTGCCTCGATCAATTGAATCTGCCCTATGAATTAAAGGCCTTTTAACCCCTTCATGCAGATGGCAAAATATGACTATTTCCGCCTATATTTCATATTTGATATTTACAGTAAAATATCTCTGGTTCTACATATGCCAGTGTCATCATTTATTAACCAATTGAAAGAATACATATGGGCCATCAAGTTCAAAGAGCCAAAGTGTTTTATTGAGATCATTATGAATTCAATATTACAGTTGGCACATCAATAAAATTCATAAAAAATCATAAAACGCCTATAATTTTTTTGGTATTTGTAGTGTAAAACTGTGTATGAGTGGCAGAGGACCACAAAATTACATAACATGACACACCAACATGTTGGTAACATGTGTAAAAAATTTGAAGGCATTAGGCAAAATTTTACAAGACCTACAAAAGAATACCCATTACATTACATAGGCGTTCCCAAGTGGCTACCCAAGCTCTCCAAACCTACCCAAATGCAAAAACAGGCATATCACTGAAAATCAAGTATGGTTACATTTACATTTTGTCCTATATAAAACATTTTTTTGTTGAATTGAGTAGCAAAGCTGCATTTTCTTGAAAGATGTATAGCAAGGGTCTATACCGTCTCTGTGCATACAATAGGCTACTGTTAGAATATCTAAAGATACATTATATACAGGATATCCATCGCGGAGAGATGGGGTGTCATCGTCCCCGTCATCAAATAAAAGCTTGAGTGTCGTAAAAGCGCTGCATAGTGCCTCGTTTTTTAAATGTCGCGCTAGCGGCCACAATCCTTTGTGCGCAACTGCAGTACGGCCGTGACGCACAACAACACCGGCTAGGAAGCATGCGGTTACGCATTGACCAATCACATTTGCATTTCGCTCTAAGGTGGGCAAACCCCTCGCCTCGTCAAACACATATGTCAATACTATTGGATAAAAGAGATGTCAATCACTTTTAGACCTGATAGTTTGAGGTACTGAAGATATAGGCAACGTTGTGCAAAACCGGAAGTAGGTTCACCGTGTAGACCTCGCAGGAGAAAACATCAACAAATACAAAGAATAATGAGATCTAGTGAACAAATCTGATACGTTCTGTCAGAGAACAAGTTACGGTTACCTTATCCACCCACACTTTTGAGAAATAAAGGATTTTTATTATCACTACGATGTCGAAGTCAGCGTGGCTTATTTCAATAGGGAAATATGCACATTCATCACCTGAGCGGTAAGCAAGCTTATAAAACATCAAATTGCAAATTGACAGTCTTCACGCTTTAACAGTTTAATTTTATAGGTGTTAATGAATTTTAGATGTAGTAAACTATGTTTTTAGAGCGCCCTATCATGTTTAAATCGGATGTTAGTTTGACGAGGTAAGACCGCTGTTTACATTGCAATGAACATGTGCGTGTTATTGTTTTATGGTTTTCTAGTGAACCTTGGCAGCTACAGACCTGGGGTTTTCTGTGTTTGTAGTACTAATTGTATATATTAGCTGTGTAGATCGAATTCCTTGCTAAAATAAGCCGTTTACAATGAAATATGTTAATTAAGTTTATATGACTACCTCGGGAGCGGCGGCGATCCCAGAAGGGGGCGCTGCTGTCAGAAAGGGTTAACATCAGCGTGCCTCTGAGTTTTTTTTAAACTCAGGCCTGTTGTTCAGACATTGGTTGCCTTGGTCGATTGCTTGTGTCTGCTGCTGCTATCTCTAACTTTGTGTTTCTGCTTCT
Source organism: Coilia nasus (assembly GCA_027475355.1). Taxonomy (NCBI): domain Eukaryota; kingdom Metazoa; phylum Chordata; class Actinopteri; order Clupeiformes; family Engraulidae; genus Coilia; species Coilia nasus. Next base: position 8,044,883 of record CM050199.1, read on the forward strand.
GTGTTTTACAGATTTGAACGAGTAAGCAGCTGAAGCGAATATGACACCGCCAAAGCACATAAGCACCTGCCCCGTCTGCGGGAAGCCGTACGCCGCTCTAAGTTTCCACTTAAGGCGCGGCCACGGTGTAAACAACCTGCAAGAGCGGGGAATTTTGTTAAAGCTGGGCACCGGGAGAATCCAAATAAGAAACCAGCCTTGTCCCGTCCCTGGCTGTAAATACCTATCCTCCCGGCTGGACAAACACCTGGCATCGGGTCACGGGGAACTTACAGAGGACAGAAAGACCTCTTTTCTGGAGGAGGTAAAGAGGCAGACCGCCCTTCAGATGCTGGCGGAGCTGCGAGCCAGCCAGCCGGCGGTGGCCATGTCCACTACTAGAAAGGGAGGGTGAGGCTGCGAAGCCTGCCAGGCCGTGAAGGCCGAGAATGCCCGCCTGAGGGCCACAGTGAAAAAACTAACAAAAGAGCTCGCTACAGTCCGACGGTCGTACCGTCTTGTTTCGAGACGGCTACGGCGGTCGAGGGTCGCTTCCTCCAGGGCTGAGGAAGCGCCTTCAGAGCCGGAAAGCCCCCAGCCTGGGCCCCAGGGCCCAGAGGAGCTTCGCCCGTCGAGCTCTAAGCCAGCCTCGTCTCCGGCACCCAGGCAATCACATGTCCAAAAATCCAAGAAGTCTGCCACAGCAGCCCTCGGTTCAGTGTCCCGCTCTGCCACTCCAGCACTGCCAACCACCCGCTCTGGCCCGCCAGTCCCCGGGCCGTCCTCGAGGCATGAGCCTAAAAAGAAGGCAGATCCCGGTCCCGCTCCCGCATCCTGCTCCGCCGCTCCTGTGCCCTCCTGCTCTGACTCAGCCTCCGGGCAGTACCAAGCTCTACTAGAAAAGAAGGGCCGCGCAAACATTCTGCGCAAGATAGTTTTCCCTAAATCGATAGAGGACTATCTCAATGAGTACCGGTCGTACCAGGCGGGAGCGGCTGCGACCGGGAGGAGGGCGGAAAGCGCCCAGTCCAAGGTCTCGAGGGTGAGAGCCTTTTTATATTTTCTGGCGAGGCAGAAGAAAGACTTGTGGAACTGGATGTTCATGGCGGACATGGATGGCGTGAGACGGTAAGGCTCCTCTTGGTTCCTTTCTTGTTTTGTGTGTGTGACATTCACCTGACACCAATTAACACTGATCTTGTTGTCCACAGGTATGTGGAGATGCTGCAGACAACATCCAGGGCCGTGACCACGGCAAATTTTTATTTAAGAAATGTGGCCCAGTTCCTCGGCTACTTCAAGGAGACTAAGCCGTCTCTCTGCCGCCTCTCGCAGACACAGATTGTCGCAGTGGAGAGGTGCATATTAAAGGCACTTAGAGACCTCCGAAAACGGGTGACCCTTCACCAGGTGGAGGTGAAACGTGTCAAGATGGCGAGGGTGGTGACGGTGTCCAACCTGCAGCGATGCCACCACAGGGCGAAAGCCAAAATTCCTAGCCCCCTCGGTGAGCTCTTGTCCTTTTCTGCTTTTCCTTCTGCCCGCAGGCTCGCATTAACTCTTTTCCTTTTGTGTGTTCACAGATGAGCTGGAGGAGGACGGAGAGGCGTCCAGGTACCACTTTTATGGGTACTTTGCGGCATTTGTGTCGAGCCTTTACGGCCACCGGCCCGGTGTCATAACCAACATGCTGCTGAAGGAGGTGGCTCTGGCCAAAACCGAGGGAAGCCCCGAAGAGGGGTACATAATCAACGTGTCGGAGCACAAGACCGCGAAGGTCTTCGGTGCTGCTCAGCTGTACTTGCAGAAAGACGAGTTTGCCTGGCTGGAGCGCTGGGTCTCCATGCGGCCCAAAATTAAACCAAAGGCACAGAACGATCTGGTCTTTTTCACGGCGGGCAAGGGGCCAATGAAAAACCTCAATGGGTATTTTCAGCAGGCGTGGGCAGAGATGGGACTTCCGGGGAAGCCGACGTTCACAGACGTCAGGACCGCCGTCTCGGCGCATGGAAAGAACCTTCATTCGGCAGAGGAGAGGGCTGAGATGGCGAAATATATGTGCCATGACGAAGCGACGGCGGACAAATTTTACGCCCTCTCCCTGAACACCAAACAGTCCGCCGAGATGCGGTGAAGATTTGAGGCCACGCTGCAGTCGGGCAAAGATGAGTCCGACGAGGACGAAGGGAAAGCAGGCCCGAGTCCCACAGAGCCCAAAATCCTCCCTCCTCGTAAGAGGACGAGAAAGACTGTAAGAGACAGCAGCAGCGAGGAGGAGGGGGAGGTAAAATATCAGGAGAGTGGAAGCTCCGAGCCATCCAGCCCGGTACGCCCTCCAGCGAAGCCACAGGTAAGCACCAGATGCTCACCACAATCATGCTTGATGCACTGTTTCTCTATCACAATCAGTCTAACTCTTGTGTTTGTTTCTTTATTGGCAGACGGCAAAGAGGAGGAAAATCCTGTGTGTGGCACTGAGCCCCATTAAAATGAAAACAACCACGGCGAACCCAACCAAACCAGCTGCTGCCGGCCAAATATGGAGCCCCTCCAAAGTCACGGCTAGGGCAAAACGATACCTCATTCGACACAGAACCAGACACCAAAAGGCAGAGGAGGAGAAGGTGGACTCCCCCGACGCCGAGGAGCTCCCAGCGACGCAGGAGCAGACCGAGGGCCAGGAACAGGAGCAGACCCAGGAGCAGGAGCAGACCGAGTGCCAGGCGCAGGAGCAGCCCGGGGGCCAGGAGCGGGAAACAGACTAAATAGACTTCATTGTTCATAGTTCATTGTTCGTTTCATTTTTCATTGTTCATTGTTTGTTTCATTGTTGATACTTAAATGTTGTAAATAGTAGATATATATATATATATATATATATATATATATATATATATATATTTTTTACCCCCAGTTTAATCCCAGTGTTCAGTCCCAGTGTGTGTGTTTTGTTACAATGTTTTGGTAATAAAGATGTTAAAATATATTTTTTTGTTATTTTTTTACTATTTCTGGGGTTAACCATGGGTGTGTAATCTAAGAGGTTAATATATATATATTTTTTGGTCTATTTTACTATGTGTGAGGTTAACCATGGGTGTGGAAAAACAAGTGAAATAAACCTAAGTCCAACACAGGTTGAGCATGGGGAGGTGATGGGGCCAGAGTGGCACAGAGCCTAAGTCCAACACAGGTTGACAATGGGGAGATGGTGGGCCAGAGTGCTCCAGAGCCTAAGTCCAACACAGGTGGCCAACCTGCAGCGATGCCACCACGGTGCTAAGATGAAAATTCCGAGCCTCCTCGGTGAGCTCTTGTCCTGCTCTGCTTTTCCTTCTGCCCGCAGGCTCGCATTAACCTCCAGGTACCACTTTTATGGTACCAGGTTTTTGCGCACGGCAAAAACCTGCACTCCCCAGAGGCGAGGGCTGAAATGACCAAATACATGTGCCACGATGAATCAACGGCGGACAAATTTTACGCCCTCTTCCTGAATGCGCAGCAGTCCGTCGAAATGCGGCGAATGTTCGAAGCCACGCTGCAGTCGGGCAAAGACATGTCCGACGACGAGGACGAAGGGAAACCAGGCCCGAGTTCCATACCACCCAAAATCCCTCCTCGTAAGAGGACAAGAAAAACTGCCAGAGACAGCAGCAGCGAGGAGGAGGGGGAGGTGGTATACCAAGAGAGTGGAAGCTCCGAGCCATCCAGCCCCGGCAGCCCGGTACACTTGAGGCCCAGACGCCCTCCCGCAAAGCCACAGGTAAGCACCAGATACTAATATGTGACCGGCCACAGGAAAACCGGTCACATGTCGGCCAGAGCGAAACGGAGAAAATCACGTTAGAAGTGTTTTTTTCCAAAATTTGTGATTTTCGTTTTTTTGCAAAATGTGAGAGTTGAGATCATGAAGAAGCTATTCCACGTTTCAGATAACAGTATCGGTTGCTTTAAAAACATGCATTTTGTCTTTGAAATTGGCAAGTTTTCAGGAAAGAATCTTGTCTTTCTTGGGGCGTGGGTATATTACCATACTGGCGATACTGGCCATTCATGTGACGATTACAGTGCTCTTTTGTTTGTTTTTACGCCAATCAGCTGTGTGCTAGAAGCAAACCTCGTGGCTACTTAAGCTGTGTAACGTCAACTGTAAATGCTACATAAGAAGAAGGGAGAACTCTCTCCTTGGGATGTTCACATAGTCAAAAACTTTCTCCAGAGTGTACAGAATGCAATCGGATCATCTAGCTGCCGAAAGAGAGTAAAGTACTAACGGTGCGTTTCCATTACAGCGAATTTCGCCTCGCTCTCATTGACTTTGAATGGAGGCGAAATTTCGCCTGATTGGGCGAAGGCAGGGCGAATTCGCCGAGGGAGGCGAAACACAGTTGGCGAAACCTGATCTTTATTTAAATGAGAATGATGTGATAACCAATTATATCGGCGTATGATGTGTTTAGTGCATGACGCTGGCTGAACAGGCGGGAGTTACAAAAAACTCAGACCAACATGGCGGACGCTCGTGGAAGTGAAACGTGAAAGTGTTTATATGATTTAAACTCTCTGGGTGACCAAAAGTGATGGTGCCATCATGGATTGTTGTTTAAATTTAACACAAACTGATTTATGACAACCCGGCTGCTCTAGATTGCCATTTAATCACTCGTCGTTTTAAGTTAGCAGAGTTAGCTTACGACTAGCTAACTACTAGCAAGCTGGCTAACATATACGGTCACAAGCTTGTACTAGTACACGTCTTGCATTTGTAGAACGATATTACAACACTTAAATATTATCTAGGCAAACCACCAATAGTAATAAGTCCATGTAGACAATGCAGTTTGCAATTCTGCAGCAGTTCTGTGCAAGACTGCCGTTTTATGTAGGCTATCTTGCTGGGCAGCTTCTGTTGGCCAGCCAGGCTGCCATGGTAGACTGGCCGACGACGAGATCACTGACATAGGATAAGATCCATAGCTGTCCCGCTAGATAACCTGCTTGAAATATTGACGACCACGCCGCCAGGCGAAATTCGCTAGCCATTTCGCCCTGTGGAAACGTAGCGTAACGCTCAAAATACATGCAAGCGGCCGAAGCGGAACGTTTTATTCTTTTCAGTTGGGAGGCGGCAGGTGGTGATGTAGATCAGCGAGGCGGGCGAAAAAGTTGAGCTCCTCTGAACTTTATGCAAATGAGGAGCGGCGTTTGCCAAGCGGTAACCAATGCCATCGTTTCAAATCACTTTTCAGTTGGAAGGCGGCAAGTGGACAGATAAACATTTAAAAATGGACGTACATCAAATTTGAAACAGTGCCGTGGTTAACATTATATTGACATGCCAGAAGCGGAAAAATCATTACCATTCAGAATTCTTTAGCCTTTTAAACTTCATATCTCTTCAACTGACGTTCGGTACACGCCCACTCAAAGCGGAGCAAGCGGAGAGAAAGCGGTACATTTCACTTGCATGTATTTTGTCTGTAAGAGAGAGTGTTGACGGAGGGGAGGGGGAAGTCCCCTTTTATGCACAGTAGAGTCAAGACTCGTTTCATTGAAATTCGAATGGGACGCGTGTGAAATGAACTAATAAATTGGTCCTTGCGTCTTTCTGGAGTTGTTGATGATTTTTGGAACCATGTGTCATAATCCGCAACTGTTTGTGATTATTTCAAGCCTAATAGTCTAAGTTGTTACTGTTCGGATTTTGAGAAATTTAGCTTTACTTCAGGTCAGGCAGTAACACTTACTATGTTGTTGTTAGCGCGCTAACGCTAGCGAACTACGCTAACGTAATGGTTTAAATTGAAAGCTGTCACTTTACTCACCAACACCCACCTAGATACTGTTACTGATATTAGCTCAAATGGACAAATTAATATAAAGGTATAAGGTTACAGCAATGTGTTAAATTCAAGGTGAAGTTAGCGTTTAGCACATTGGTGTTGTCATAGTTAATACTATTGACTTTGACTGGTAATGACTAAATCTTTACTGCAGTATACAACAGTAATACTGTTGTAAAAACTGCAGCTTTGATACTGCAATACAGCTGGTAGCTACTGCAGCGCTAGTTGCTAAATCATTAGCATCTCAGTCATAATACCACACGTCAGTGACAGTCTGTGGGGGGAGGGCTTATCTTAATGTCATGCTAATGCCACCATTCGGCGAGAGTGAGGCAAACTTTAAGAGGATTTTTCTCAGTTTTGTGTTTTAAGGTGTGCATGCTTTCAAATGGCCACCAATTCTTCAAATATTATCAGATTTCCATGTGCAAGACATCATTGGAAAGCTTAGAAATTACACTTTCAGAATCTGTAATAACTCAAAATGCCTCTCGGACGAGTTGTGGCCGGTCACATATAAGGATGCAGGAAACAAGTCCGCCAATGAGCGAGACAAACCTGGCTGGTAGCCAGTCAAAGGAATAAGAGTATAATCTTAAACTATACTATAAGAGTAAACTCTGATCGGTTTATTGCATGTTATGCCCCAGACCTCTTCTTGCACCCATATCCATGGCTAAAATGCCCTTGAGCAAGGCACCTAACCCATCGTTGCTCCAGGGAACGCTGTACCTAATTCATTGTAAGTCACTCTGGATAAGAGCATCAGCTAAGTGTAATGTAATGTTGATATATAAGAGTGTTATTACAGCAGTGGCTCTCAAAGCTCTCAAAGACAGAGGAGCACCCTGTTGGGAAACAAAGAAATCTTTTAACACAGTGGCCCTCATTTATCAAGCTAGCGTAGAAACCAGCGCAAATATGAGCGGAGAAATCATCGTACGACAGGGCTCACGTGAGATTTATTAAACATATGTATCGCACCAATCCCATCGTAAGAACGAGCAACTGTTGATAAATTCTGCGGCTGAAATCCGGCGTAATTAGCCTAATCACCCCTTCTATAAAAGGGGGCTTAGAGGCCGCACCTCTAGAATTTACGACATGGAGAAGCGGAAAGCGGCAAAAAAAAAGATATTTCACAGAGGCCGAAATAGACATGCTTACGGCCCAGGTGGAAACACACCGCCGGGTGCTCTTTGGCAGTCTAAAATCTGGCATTAAAAGTACCCAAAACAAAAAGGTTTGGAAAGAAATCACAGCGGCAGTTAGCAGCGTTGCCGACGTTAATCGGACACCAGACGAGGTATGTTTTCCCCCTTTCTGTGATGGTCAATGAAACATTTGATAAAACATTAGATACATTAAAAGTTAAAATTAAAAATATATATATATTTTCACTGTCATTATATTACTTATTTGTAGTATTATTATTTTCAAGAAACGAGAAACCGTTTAGTACTTGCTCTTTTGAAATATGATAGGTCACCCCGAGTTGCATATGCATGCTGCATATCAAAATGTTTTTCTACCCCCATTTTCTATATCAGTCAAAAGAAGACAATAGGCTGGAAAAACGACCCAATGCGAAAAGGGCCTTCGGCGTGACGCAGACGTGAAAATACATATAAGAGAAACTGACCGAATGGGCTTTAAATGATCTTAGCCTGTGACTCGCATAAGATTAGCAGGCTAGTTAAATGACTGAACTGCACTTAGCCAGGCACTTGCACTGTTTTGTCATGCAAATATTACCATTCTGAAATGTTCATTGACAAACGGTCAGGAAGCAATTGTGCTTGTGCCATCTCTCTTTCCTCTTCGGATTCAGGATCAAACACATAAGGCTGTATCTCCGAAGACATTCTGTGTGCAGTTTTAGCGCTGTCAAGTTGACTTTTCCCCACTCTGCTATCAAGTTGACTGTGGGGCAAAGGAAGCTGCAGGGAGCGTGTCACGCCTCTGGTGAAATCATGTCGTTCTCCCGGCCCCACCCCCTCCACCAAACTAAAACAGCCTGAAACAAAAGCACTAGAACATTTTTTTTCATCAAAACCAGCGCACGGGGCAATTATCAATACTAGAGAACACCGCAAAATTAATGAAAACATGATGGAAGTACACCTTTAAAGGAATACGCCACCCCAAAATGAAATTTTGTCTATCCCCGCAGTCCCTAGAGTTGGATAAGTGAGCAGAAGCATTTTCCGGTCGACTCAGCCATTGTCCGAGTCTGGCGCCACTGACCTTAGCTTAGCTTAGCATAGTCGATGTAAACACACGTCGCCCAATAGCCACTTTGGCAAAAGTAAATCAACTCACTCGATTTTTTTTGTAATTACTTCTCGTGACCTGTGCATTCAGATCGAGTACAAATGACAATGCAAATTAACACGAAGGAATTTCCCAGGCGGCATTTAGATGGGGGACTATATTTCGCGGAAGCACAGGCGAAGCACAAAGGCAAAGCACTGCTGAAAGGCTCAAAGACGCTACGTAGCCCTTGGGAACCCCCATCCCCCCACTTCCCTCAACACACAAGCGTGGAGTTACTGATAAGTAGGGCAGTGACACTGTTCCAGTGTTTGAAAGTTTGTTTTCTCATATATTGCGTAAAAATGGCGACAAATACTGACGAAGATGATGACTTAGATTACACTTAGATTTATCCAAGATCCAACCTGTTCGAAACTGTGTTCACTGAAGAGGAGCTGCAAGCTTTGGGTCTGGGAAGAGGACGCTCCGACTATTCAAAGCAATCAGGATGAGCGAAGGAGAGCAAACACGAACTGGTGGCGTGAGTGTGGAGTGTGCCAACCGAAGCCGACTGAAATGGAGTGTTTGTGCTGTGCAGTGGGACAAAATACTGCCATCAATGGAGAGCAATGCTCCCGAAGAGGAGTGTAGACGCAGTTGTCACTGCTACTGAAAATTTCTCTGCAATGATCCATCCTGCAGTCCTCACTTTCTTCTTCCGACCCGATAAAGTGAACTGGAAAAGGAAAAACACACCGAGTGGACCCAATGGACAGCTGTCCACAGAGTAAGTACCAAAATGCATGATTACGTTACGGTGAAGTTCGATGTATATGCATTAGACCTGTACTCATAGAGTGTTGTTTTTACAGGCAATACAGGGATGTGTTTCCCAACACATAGTTGCTAACCAGTTAGCAACGTAGTTGGTTGGCAATGGGAAATTGCATTGCAACCAACAAAGTAGCTAACTTAGTTAGCAACTATGGTTTTGGGAAACAGACCCCAGGTTGGTGTCCTATCGTGTTGGAGTGGGCCCTCAAGGGAGAGACACGGGGTAAAGGGAATCGTTTGCCATAATGTGTGGTTGCAGCAATCCGACAGAAATTTCCATCAGTCTGGTGTCTACGTTGGGTTTCAAGAGGTACAGGAGGCAATAGATATAGTATTGTAGTAATGTAGTTATTAGCGTGATATGGCTTTATAAAATGTTATGGATACTTCATTCATTTTCTGTACAAATATACAATCTGGAATATTTTTAGTGTTTTGTTGTAATACAGGCTCTGTATCTGTAAATACATAAACCTTTTACTGTAAACTATAACTATGTCTGTACACCAATGAAACCAAACAAGTAAAGAAAAAGCAGACATTTATTTTATTAGAAACATGTAAAAAAGTAAAATGTATATACAACATTGATATAAAAAATAAAGATTTGCCTTCATTGACAGTCTTTGAAAACTTGCAGTTTGAGTTAGAGGAGGAGGGGGTTGACAATGGGAGAAAACTTGTGTCTGCTGGTTCAGCAGCTGGTTCCGAGGTCATGCTGATATCCATCTCGGCCTGTATCTTTTGTATCTTGTGGTTCCTGTTGTTGACAAATAGACATACTTCAATTTCACAATAAAACATTAGAAATTAGAATCAGTTTTGTAGGCCAAGTGTATTTACACACACAAGGAATTGTGTGTCTGCATTTGACCCAATCATAAATTAGTGAAACACAAAGCACACAGGGAAACACACTACAGCCTGCTACAGTCGCACCCGGGGAGGAGCGAGGGGTTAGATGTCTTGCTCTAGGGCACTTCAGCCGTGGTCCACTGGTCTGGAATCGAACTGGCAACTTCATGGCTCTAAGTTCTAACCAGCAGGCCGCGGCTGGTCCCACACCAACATGTTAGTAGTAGAGTAGAGTAACTTTATTGATCCCGAAGGAAATGAAGGTGTCGAGTAGCATACACATAATACATATTGCAAAAAACAGATCAAACCTATTGCACACGTCTGCATAATACAACATTCACTGAACTGAGGGAAGAAACAACCTTGTAATGATAAGTAAGGTAATAAGAATTCCACGAGGTAAACAAGTGTCGTAATAAGGTGCTTTGTGGTAGATAGATTACAGTGTCCCAGTAAAATTGTCCAGTGTTATAGAAGGGTCCTTTAGTGCAGTAGTTATAGAAGGGTCTTTTAGTGCAGTAGTTATCAGGGTAGTGCAGTATATTGCTGTCCATAGTCGTATAGTAGTCACCACCAGGGACAGCATGTGCGCGCGCGTGTGTGTGCTCTGTAGAGTGCATATAAATTAGTAGACCAGTCCAGTTTATTGTCGAGGTGTACCCCCAAGTACTTGTAAGTGCAGACTGTCTTGACATTCTCCCCATCAATCGTGACAGGCACCAGCGGCGGGGCAGTTCTCCTGAAGTCCACCACCATTTCCTTGGTTTTGGTGGTGTTCAGTTGCAGCTGATTAGTTCGACACCACCCAACGAAGTCCTCCACAAGGCACCTGTACTCCCCCTCCTGTCCATCCCTGATACACCCCACGATTGCAGTGTCGTCAGAGAACTTCTGCATGTGACAAGTCTGAGTTGTAGCTGAAATTGGTGGTATACAGGGTGAACAGTACAGGGGAGAGCACAGTTCTCTGTGGTGCACCTATGCTGCTGTCCACAGCCTCTGGTGTAAGGTCCCCAAGTCTGACAAACTGTTAGTCACCTCAAAAAAAAAAAATAACGGCCCCACTCTAACTGCTCTATAACTACATATGTGCTTTACTGTAATTGTAAGCTACACATAATGAATACTGGTCATCCAAGTTTGCTACTTACATCAAATGTTATACCTCTTCTTGGACTGCACACAGCTGTGACCATGGGCAAAGATGCTGTATCCTACAAAATGAATAGATGCATGCAATGTCAAGACTTTCAGTTGTCATGGTACAGTACCTGTAACAACAGCATGAGAAAAGGTTCATTAGCCTACCAGTTGTTGTGTCCATGTGGGTGCAAGGACAGACAGGTGACTTCATGCGTGTTGCAGAGCTGTGCAAAGGTAACAGAGCCTTGAAGTTCTGGACTTCTGAGAAGTGGACTGAGGTAAGTCTGCAAAAAGCTGGAGGGACTCCTCAACTTCTGCTGTGTCTTCATCTTCCTGTACAGCACTGAGATCACCCTGAGAAATAGTTGATAGAATGTAAATGAAATAATTACTCCAAGAGGCCAAAACCTTCTTGAGTGAAAATCTTTGAATGATTGATTTTTTTATGTAAACTTTAGATGAACAGTAACTTCTTTGCAATTTTCTTATCACAGTTACGTTATGCGATCCACTCGTAGGCTAGCTTTTTCTGAGTCAACAGAACCATTATGCTAAGCTAAGTGTAACCAAACCCTGCATTCATTCCATGCTACAGGTAAAGCTTACAGGTAAAGTGATTGTTTATAGTACATAGAGTGAAGGCTTGCCGAGGTTGTAATAAAACTGGAAGCGACAATGTGAGCCAAACTAACATCACGTTGCAGTTACTATGTTGGCAATGTATAACCCAAGGAAGGATAAAAATTACACTTACAGGCATGGATGATGCACTACGTTCAGCCTCTGTATCAAACACAGAAGGGACGGCCGTTTTCTTCAGTGCCAATACCATCTTTCTTGAAGCATAGTGCATTTTCTGTTTATAGTCCTCCCGTTTGAAATGCTCCTCGCAAACACTGTACTGTTTTATTTTCTTCTCCGGTGTCGTCGATGGAATGCCGAGGGCTGCAAGCCACAGATGTCTTCGTTCCACAGGTTTTGGAAATCTGTGAAACATTGTGTTGATGTATGTCTTCTGCTTGTTCTCGCAAGCCCGTTGCTATACAGGTGTTAACCATTTTTACGCAATATATGAGAAAACAAACTTTCAAACACTGGAACAGCGTCACTGCCCTACTTATCAGTAACTCCACGCTTGTGTGTTGAGGGAAGTGGGGGGATGGGGTTCCCAGGGGCTACGTAGCGTCTTTGAGCCTTTCAGCAGTGCTTTGCCTTTGTGCTTCGCCTGTGCTTCCGCGAAATATAGCCCCCCATCTAAATGCCGCTTGGGAAATTCCTTCGTGTTAATTTGCATTGTCATTTGAACTCGATCTGAATGCACAGGTCACGAGAAGTAATTACAAAAAAAATCGAGTGAGTTGATTTACTTTTGCCACAAGTGGCTATTGGGCGACGTGTGTTTACATCGACTATGCTAAGCTAAGCTAAGGTCAGTGCTCGCCAGACTCGGACAATGGCTGAGTCGACCGGAAAACGCTTCTGCTCACTTATCCAACTCTAGGGACTGCGGGGATAGACAAAATTTCATTTTGGGGTGGCGTATTCCTTTAAGGGCAAACTTGCTGCAGTTGTCTGGTGTTTTTAATCGGGAGTTTTAAGACAAGTTCTAAATTACATTATGAACAGGCGTGCTTGAAGTGGGCCGCGGTGTTCTGGCACCTCTTTTCATTTCAGGGGACGTTCACGACCGAAATGCATCGCCTATCTGCACTGTGAATTAAAGCACTTTTCACACTGGAGTGGCTCTGAGTCTTTCTTACGTCAGACATGTTCAGAAATTGATTGCCTCGATCAATTGAATCTGCCCTATAAATTAAAGGACTTTTAACATCAGCGTGCCTCTGAGTTTTTTTTTAAATTCAGACCTGACTCAGACATTTGTTGCCTTGGTCGATTGCTTGTGTCTGCTGCTGCTATTTCTAACTTTGTTTCTGTGTTTTACAGATTTGAACGAGTAAGCAGCTGAACTGAGTTCGACACCGCCAAAGAAAATCAGCACCTGCCCCGTCTGTGGGAAGCCGTACGCCGCTTTAAGCTTTCACCTACGGCGCGGCCACAGTGTGAATAACACACAAGAGCGTGGAATTTTACTGAAGCTCGGCACCGGGAGAATACAGACAAGGAACCAGCCCTGTCCCGTCCCTGGTTGCAAGTACCTCAGCTCCCAGCTGGACAAGCATCTGGCATCGGGCCACAGCGAACTGTCGGAGGACAGAAAGACCTCATTCCTCGAAGAGGTAAAGAGGCAGACCGCACAATGCTGGCAGAGCTGCCAGCCAGCCAGCCGGTGGTAGCCATGGCCACGACTCTAGATATAGATATTTAAACTCAGGCCTGTTGTTCAGACATTTATTGCCTTGGTCGATTGCTTGTGTCTGCTGCTGCTATCTCTAACTTTGTGTTTCTGCTTCTGTGTTTTACAGATTTGAACGAGTAAGCAGCTGAAGCAAATATTACACCGCCAAAGCACATAAGCACCTGCCCCGTCTGCGGGAAGCCGTACGCCGCTCTACAACCTGCAAGAGCGGGGAATTTTGTTAAAGCTGGGCTCCGGGAGAATCCAAATAAGAAACCAGCCTTGTCCCGTCCCTGGCTGTAAATACCTATCCTCCCGGCTGGACAAACACCTGGCATTGGGTCACGGGGAACTTACAGAGGACAGAAAGACCTCTTTTCTGGAGGAGGTAAAGAGGCAGACCGCCCTTCAGATGCTGTCGGAGCTGCGAGCCAGCCAGCCGGCGGTGGCCATGTCCACTACATTGGACATAGACGTCAGAGAAGACGTAGAGGAAGCGTACCTGGGGCCATCCCCCGAAGAAAGGGAGGGTGAGGCTGGAGAGGGGGAAGGCTGTGAAGCCTGCCAGCCTGTAAAGGCTGAGAATGCCCGCCTGAGAGCCACAGTGGAAAAACTAACAAAAGAACTGGCTACAGTCCGACGGTCGTACCGTCTCATTTCAAGACGACTACGGCGGTCGAGGGTCGCTTCCTCCAGGGGCGAGGAAGCACCTAAAGAGCCAGAAAGCCCCGAGCCTGCAGCCCCCAGCCCAGAGGAGCTCCGCCCGTCGAGCTCTAAGCCGGCCTCGTCTCCGGCACCCAAAGAGGGATCACACCCAGAGTCCACACCCAGGCCATCAAAGGTCCAAAAATCCAAGAAATCTGCCACGGGCACTCCAGCACTGCCAACCACCTGCTCTGGCCCGCCAGTTCCCGGGCCGACCTCGGTCCCACTCCTGCTCCTGCTCCTGTGCCCTGCTCTGACCCGTCAGCCTCCGGGCAGTCCTATCAGGATCTACTAGAAAAGAAGGGCCGCGCAAACATTCTGCGCAAGATAGTTTTCCCTAAATCGATAGAGGACTATCTGAATGAGTACCGGTCATACCAGGCGGGAGCGGCTGCGACCGGGAGGAGGGCGGAAAGCGCCCAGTCCAAAGTGTCGAGGGTGAGAGCATTCCTATATTTTCTGGCGAGGCAAAAGAAAGACTTGTGGAACTGGATGTTCATGGCCGACATGGATGGCGTGAGGCGGTAAGGCCCCTCTTGGTTCCTTTCTTGTGTGACATTGACCTGACACCAATTAACACTGATCTTGTTGTCCACAGCTATGTGGAGATGCTGCAGACAACATCCAGGGCCGTGACCACGGCAAATTGTTATTTAAGAAATGTGGCCCAGTTTCTTGGTTACTTCAAAGAGACAAGGCCGTCTCTCTGCCGCCTCTCCCAGAGCCCAAATCATTGCAGTGGAGAGATGTGTGCTAAAGGCGTTGAGAGACCTCAGGAAGAGGGTGACCCTTCACCAGGTTGAAGTCAAACGAGTCAAGATGGAGAGGGTGGTGACGGTCGCCAATCTGCAGCGATGCCACCACGGGGCGAAAGCCAAAATTCCAAGCCTCCTCGGTGAGCTCTTGTCCTGTTCTGCTTTTCCTTCTGCCCGCAGGCTCGCATTAACTCTTTTCTTTGTGTGTGTTCACAGATGAGCTGGAGGAGGACGGAGAGGCGTCCAGGTACCACTTTTATGGGTACTTTGCAGCATTTGTCACGAGCCTGTACGGGCACAGGCCTGGTGTTATAACCAACATGCTACTGAAGGAGGTGGCTCTGGCCAAAACCGAGGGCAGCCCTGAAGAGGGGTACATAATAAACGTGTCGGAGCACAAGACCGCGAAGGTCTTCGGGGCTGCTCAGCTCTACTTGCACAAAGACGAGTTTGCCTGGCTGGAGCGCTGGGTCTCCATGCGGCCCAAAATTAAGCCAAAAGCCCAGAACGACCTGGTGTTTTTCACGGCGGGCAAGGGGCCAATGAAAAATCTCAATGGCTATTTTCAGCAGGCGTGGGCGGAAATGGGGCTTCCGGGGAAGCTGACGTTTACTGACGTCAGGACTGCCGTCTCGGCGCATGGAAAGAACCTTCATTCAGCAGAGGCGAGGGCTGAGATGTCGAAATATATGTGCCACGATGAGGCGACGGCGGACAAATTTTACGCCCTCTCCCTGAACGGCAAACAGTCCGTAGAGATGCGGAGAAGGTTTGAGGCCACGCTGCAGTCCGGCAGAGATGTGTCAGACAACGAGGAGGACGAAGGGAAAGCAGGCCCGAGTTCCACACAGCCCAAAATCCTCCCTCCTCGTAAGAGGACGAGAAAGACTGTAAGAGACAGCAGCAGCGAGGAGGAGGGGGAGGTGAAATATCAGGAGAGTGGAAGCTCCGAGCCATCCAGCCCCGACAGCCAGGTATGCCCTCCAGCGAAGCCACAGGTAAGCACCAGATGCTCACCACAATCATGCTTGATGCACTGTTTCTCTATCACAATCAGTCTAACTCTTGTGGTTGTTTCTTTATTGGCAGACGTCAAAGAAAAGGAAAATCCTGTGTGCCGACAGCCCGGTACACCCTCCAGCGAAGCCACAGGTAAGCACCAGATGCTCACCACAATCATGCTTGATGCACTGTTTCTCTATCACAATCAGTCTAACTCTTGTGTTTGTTTCTTTATTGGCAGACGGCAAAGAGGAGGAAAATCCTGTGTGTGGCACTGAGCCCCATTAAAATGAGAACGACCCCGGCGAACCCAACCAAACCAGCTGCTGCCGGCCAAATATGGAGCCCCTCCAAAGTCACGGCTAGGGCCAAGCGGTACCTCATTCGACACAAGACCCGACACCAAAAGGCAGAGGAGAAGGTGGACTCCCCCGACGCCAAGGAGCTCCCAGCGACGCAGGAGCAGACCGAGGAGCACCGAACTTGTTCATTGTTTGTTTCATTGTTCGTTTCATTGTTCATTTCATTGTTCATTGTTCGTTTCATTGTTGATACTTAAATGTTGTAAATAGTAGATATATATATATATTTTTTTTTTACTCCCAGTTTAATCCCAGTTTTCCCTTCCTGTGTGTGTGTACAGTTTTGTTACAATGTTTTGGTAATAAAGATGTTAAAATATATTTTTTTGTTATTTTTTTACTATTTCTGGGGTTAACCATGGGTGTGGAAAAACAAGGGAAATAAACCTAAGTAATCTAAGAGGTTAATATATACCATATATATCTCCAACCACAAATTTATACAAAATGACCTGATCTCTAAATATGTTAAATAACGGACCGAGGCGGACGTGGCTATTTTTGTTTTCTGACCGTAGCGCCTTCCTGGACAGAGTTTGCCCAGGAAAGGATCCTGCGGCCTGCCGTTTGAAAGGCTGGTCCTTGGGTGGACTTCTAGTAGGCACTGCAAAAATCAAGTCGGTTGATCTAGTTTTCATGGAGATACGCGTACCGCGGAGGTACCGTCTGCTTTCCAGACGCCTACGACGGTTGAGCGTCGAATCCTCCAGGGGTGAGGAAGGACCTTCCGAGCCCGAACCAGAAAGCCCCGAGCCTGCGGCCCCCGAGCCAGAAGAGCTCCGCCCGTCAAACTCTAAGCCGGCCTCAAAGTCTCCGACACCCAAAGAAGGACCTACGGAGTCCAAACCTCAGGCCATCAAAGGACCAAAGAGTCCAAAAAGCCAAGAAGTCTGCCACGGCAGCCCCCGGGTCAGTGTCCCGCTCCGCCACTCCAGCACTGCCAACCACCTGCTCTGGCCCACCAGTCCCCGGGCCGTCCTCGAGCCATAAGCCTCTTCCTAAAAAGAAGGCCATGAAATCTGCCACGGCAGACCCTGGTCCTGCTCCTGCATCCTGCTCCGCCGCTCCTGTGCCCTCCTGCTCTGACCCGTCAGCCCCTATTGGAAAAAAAGGGCCGCGCAAACATTCTGCGCAAGATAGTTTTCCCTAAGTCAATAGAGGACTATCTGAATGAATACCGCAAGTACCAGGCGGGAGCGGCTGCGACCGGGAGGAGGGCGGAAAGTGCACAGTCGAAGGTGTCAAGGGTGAGGGCGTTCCTCTATTTCTTGGCGAGGCAGAAGAAGGACCTCTGGAATTGGCTGTTCATGGCCGATATGGATGGCTTGAGGCGGTAAGGCCCCTCTTAGTTCCTTTCTTGTTTTGTGTGTGACATTGACCCGACTCCAATTAACACAGATCTTGTTGTCCACAGCTATGTGGAGACGCTTCAGACGTCGTCCAGGGCTCTCTGCCGCCTCTCCCAGACCCAGATAGTCGCCGTGGAGAGGTGTGTATTAAAGGCCTTAAGAGACTTCAGGAAGAGGGTGACTCTTCACCAGGTGGAGGTCAAGAGGGTGAAGATGGCGAGGGTGGTGACGGTGGCCAACCTGCGGCGATGCCACCACGGTGCTAAGGCGAAAATTCCGAGCCTCCTCGGTGAGCTCTTGTCCTGTTCTGCTTTTTCTTCTGCCCGCAGGCTCGCATTAACTCTTTTCTTTGTGTGTGTTCACAGATGAGCTGGAGGAGGACGAAGAAGCCTCCAGGTACCACTTTTATGGGTACTTCGCGGCATTCGTGACAAGCCCGTATGGGCACAGGCCTGGTGTGATCACCAACATGCTCCTCAAGGAAGTGGCTCTGGCCAAAACGGAGGGCAGCCCCGAAGAGGGCTACATCATAAATGTATCAGAGCACAAGACCGCAAAGGTCTTCGGGGCTGCCCAGCTCTACCTACACAAGGAGGAGTTTGGCTGGCTGGAGAGGTGGGTCGCAATGCGGCCCAAGATTAGGCCCAAGGCCCAGAATGACATGGTGTTTTTCACGAGGAGGAGGGGGAGGTGGTATACCAAGAGAGTGGAAGCTCCGAGCCATCCAGCCCCGGCAGCCCGGTATACTTAAGGCCCAGACGCCCTCCCGCAAAGCCACAGGTAAGCACCAGATACTAATATGTGACCGGCCACAGCAAAACCGGTCACATGTCGGCCAGAGCGAAACGGAGAAAATCATGTTAGAAGTGTTTTTTTTCCAAAATTTGTGATTTTCGTTTTTTTGCAAAATGTGAGAGTTGAGATCATGAAGAAGCTATTCCACGTTTCAGATAACAGTATCGGTTGCTTTAAAAACATGCATTTTGTCTTTGAAATTGGCAAGTTTTCAGGAAAGAATCTTGTCTTTCTTGGGGCGTGGGTATATTATGTCGTGGAAATTCTAAGCCTAAGTCCCCTTTTTGGTTCGGCACAGACAAAGTCCAAATCACCCAGGTAGAAAACACGACTCGAAGAGGCAGGAATCAAGTTCTGTAGATTTATTGTGTCCTTCCACTGCGCAGTGAAGTAGGTCCGAGAGCAGCTCTGAGCTCGGGGCTCTCGTGCATCCTGTTTTATAGAAGATGCACTGGATGACGTATTTCCTCCCTCACAGACGCCATCCCCCTTTCCCTTAGCCAATCCGAATCATCTAGTTTCCCCATCACGCCCCTCATCATCCTGGATTAATGGTGGCGCTCCGCCCGTCCAGAGGCCACCCCTCTTTCCCCTCGGGAGGGGCATGCGGACGCTGGCCAATCAGGGCCCATTTTCTTTTTTTGTCTTTTTGATCTAGATTTGTGATTAATGGTGGCGCCCCGACCCACCAACATGGCCGTCGGTGACGTACTTTGGTCAGCCATTTTTGAGACTGGCATGACGCTTACCCGCAGCCATTTTCTAATCGGGAGGGGCCCTGAATTAATGGTGGCGGGCCCCTCTGTTCCATGTTTTTTAGTCCTTGGCCAGCAGGTGGCCACCATATCTTTTTAGCCTTCCCATGTTTTCAGATCTACATCCCCTTTCAGAGCTGTTCTCCCCCACCTTACAGGTGTATGTAAATTACCTTAAAATATATACTACAATTACCATACTGGCGATACTGGCCATTCACGTGACGATTACAGTGCTCTTTTGTTTGTGTTTACGCCAATCAGCTGTGTGCTAGAAGCAAACCTCGTGGCTACTTAAGCTGTGTAACGTCGACTGTAAATGCTACATAAGAAGAAGGGAGAACTCTCTCCTTGGGATGTTCACATAGTCAAAAACTTTCTCCAGAGTGTACAGAATGCAATCGGATCATCTAGCTGCCGAAAGAGAGTAAAGTACTAAGAGAGAGTGTTGACGGAGGGGAGGGGGAAGTCCCCCTTTATGCACAGCAGAGTCAAGACTCGTTTCATTGAAATTCGAATGGGACGCGTGTGAAGTGAACTAATAAATTGGTCCTTACGTCTTTCTGGAGTTGTTGATGATTTTTGGAACCATGTGTCATAATCCGCAACTGTTTGTGATTATTTCAAGCCTGGTGGTAATGACTAAATCTTTACTGCAGTATACAACAGTAAAAACTGCAGCTTTGATACTGCAATACAGCTGGTAGCTACTGCAGCGCTAGTTGTTAAATCATTAGCATCTCAGTCATAATACCACACGTCAGTGACAGTCTGTGGGGGGAGGGCTTATCTTAATGTCATGCTAATGCCACCATTCGGCGAGAGTGAGGCAAACTTTAAGAGGAGTTTTCTCAGTTTTGTGTTTTAAGGTGTGCATGCTTTCAAATGGCCACCAATTCTTCAAATATTATCAGATTTCCATGTGCAAGACATCATTGGAAAGCTTAGAAATTACACTTTCAGAATCTGTGAATAACTCAAAATGCCTCTCGGACGAGTTGTGGCCGGTCACATATAAGGATGCAGGAAACAAGTCCGCCAATGAGCGAGACAAACCTGGCTGGTAGCCAGTCAAAGGAATAAGAGTATAATCTTAAACTATACTATAAGAGTAAACTCTGATCGGTTTATTGCATGTTATGCCCCAGACCTCTTCTTGCACCCATATCCATGGCTAAAATGCCCTTGAGCAAGGCACCTAACCCATCGTTGCTCCAGGGAACGCTGTACCTAATTCATTGTAAGTCACTCTGGATAAGAGCATCAGCTAAGTGTAATGTAATGTTGATATATAAGAGTGTTATTACAGCAGTGGCTCTCAAAGCTCTCAAAGACAGAGGAGCACCCTGTTGGGAAACAAAGAAATCTTTTAACACAGTGGCCCTCATTTATCAAGCTAGCGTAGAAACCAGCGCAAATATGAGCGGAGAAATCATCGTACAACAGGGCTCACGTGAGATTTATTAAACATACGTATCGCACCAATCCCATCGTAAGAACGAGCAACTGTTGATAAATTCTGCGGCTGAAATCCGTCGTAATTAGCCTAATCACGCCTTCTATAAAAGGGGGCTTAGAGGCCGCACCTCTACAATTTACGACATGGAGAAGCGGAAAGCGGCAAAAAAAAAAGATATTTCACAGAGGCCGAAATAGACATGCTTACGGCCCAGGTGGAAACACACCGCCGGGTGCTCTTTGGCAGTCTAAAATCTGGCATTAAAAGTACCCAAAACAAAAAGGTTTGGAAAGAAATCACAGCGGCAGTTAGCAGCGTTGCCGACGTTAATCGGACACCAGACGAGGTACGTTTTCCCCCTTTCTGTGATGGTCAATGAAACATTTGATAAAACATTAGATACATTAACAGTTAAAATTAAAAAAATATATATTTTCACTGTCATTATATTACTTATTTGTAGTATTATTATTTTCAAGAAACATTATTTATATTCAGTAAGGTCAGGAAGAAATGGTCTGACCTAAAACTGGCCACAAAGAAGCGGGTTGCTGTGCTCAGGCGCAGCATGTCCAAGACTGGTGGGGGCAGCTCAGATCCAGGTCTGACGCTAAGTGCGATGGAGGAGAGGGTGGCTGGCCTGATCGGGTCTTCGTCCATCTCGGGCGTTCCAGGGGGAACAGACACCGATGCGCCCATGCCCGAATTTGAGAATGGTAAGAATGACTGCGTCCCCAAGAAGCTTAAAAAATTCAGTTGCTTTAACATTCAACACAAATGATCACACATGAGGTTCATTAATGAAACTCAATTTTATTGTGTCAGGTGAATCTGAAATGGTGTCCATGTCTTCCAGAGGGCAACCGGACCCCTGTGATGAAGACGCCAAAAATGCCCAGTCAGCAGCTGAAGCGTCTGTCTCTGCCTCCCTGTCTGCAGCACCACACCGACCAGCGGTTTTAACTGCCGACGTCCTACACAGACAGGCGAAAATTGTGAAGTGGATGATGGTGATAAACATTACTTTGCAGTCCATCGACAACAGCCTTAAGACATCAATGAAACATTGAAAAGACAAAATAAATAAAGAATGACACGACATCGTTGTTATCATTTCTTTGACCTTTTAAATAGGCGGTTGAATAATATGACTATGACACCACCACCAATGTGCTAAACACTAACAGTGTTTAACTCACCTTGAATTTAACACATTGCTGTAACCTTACAACTTTATATTACTTTGTTCACTTAAGATAATATCTGTAATAGTATCTAGGTGGGTGTGTGAGTAAAGTGACACCTTTCAATTTAAAACATTACAGTACGTCAGTGTAGTTCGCTAGCGTTAGCGCGCTAACAACCACATAGTAAGTGGTTGCTGCCTGACCTGAAAAAAGCTTGTTTTCTCAAAATCTGAATTGCTACGGATTGTGACACATGGTTCCAAAAAACCATCAACAACTCTGTAACAACCAATGTATTAGTTAAACTCCACGCCTGTCCCATTCATTTTATTGAAACTAGTCTTGACTCTGCTCTGCATAGGCAAGCTGGTGTTTTCCGATTTTGCATGATATGAGACTACAGCGCCTTCACACCCGAAGCCCCTAACTGTATTACCTTTTTGCATATCTTGCAGCGAGCTTCGTGCCTACAGCCAGGGGCAACTTGTAAACAGCTGCAAGAATTGCTATTATCGAACCAACTCTTATTGAACTGACACTTCCCCATTTTTAAAAACTATGCACTTGCCAGCTCCGACTTTACACTGCAAAAATTCGGTGGGAAGGTAGTGGACAAACTGGACCATTGCCTAGCTGCAGCGAACACTATGGTGGTTAGACCACGCAATGGGATTTGTAGTTTTTTTCACGTAATAGTAAAACACCACAGCATTTTACTATTTTATTTTCTGCGGACAACACTTATCGGGAGTAAACGGAGGTAAGAAATTTAAAACTTGGGTAAATGAAATTTAAGACCTAGGATGAAAATCTGGGTGTTTTTAAGACATTTTAAGGCCTTAAATTTAACTTTCTGAATTTAAGACTTTTTAAGACCCCGCGGGAACCCTGTATAGTTCTATTACTTGTTTATGCATTTATATGTGTGTGTTTAGGTCAGACGCTTTACACAGTGAATCCCTGAAAGAATGAATGGTTACACTTTATTTGAAGGTGTCTACATAAGAGTGACATGAACCTTTTATAAGCATGACATGACACATATCATGAACATTAATGACACTTCATTCATGTTTATGACTGTGGTCATTAAGTGTCATTGTTTTTTTGCAATTTCTGCATCCAAAAAAATCAACTTAACATTACAAAAAATGAATGACACTTAATGACAACAGCCATACATGTGAATTAAGTTTCATTAA
Organism: Coilia nasus; assembly: GCA_027475355.1. Classification (NCBI taxonomy): domain Eukaryota; kingdom Metazoa; phylum Chordata; class Actinopteri; order Clupeiformes; family Engraulidae; genus Coilia; species Coilia nasus. The sequence continues at coordinate 8,067,666 of CM050199.1, forward strand.
TCTTTGTAACATGCTCATGTCACTCTTATGTAGACATGAGTGTGTGTGTATGTGTGTGTATGTCTGCACCTGTGTGCTGACTGAAGGAGTGGGAAGGTTATAGTTTATGATTGGACGACAGATAATGTGATAACTCGCACAAATAGAGGAAGCTCCCGCTGAGGAAAGTGAGACCGAGAGATGGTATGTAAGATAGTAAATGGAGGGAAAGAGAGAGAGGGAGGGAGAGGGAGTGAGAGAGGCCAGCAGAAGGATAAGCTCACTTTACAGAATCAATACAAATGGCCGTGAAGTTTTTTGACAACAGGGCATGCGATGGATCGTTGTCCTTGACATGGTTCTTCAAGCGACATACCCCAGCCCACAACCCCCAAATCTACTCTCCCCAGGGGAAAGGGCACACACGTAAGTTGGCCAACAATACAGTTACACAGAGTGAAGGACGCGGTGTGAACAGCCGGTGATGATGATATCATCTTTGGGTCCGATCCAGCGTTTATTTTGGAGCTGGTTCAGGGCATCGCTTTGTGATGTGTACTGATGCTACTCAATGTCAAATAATAATAAACCTGAGGTTTTAATGATACATTTTATGGATTGATAAGTGCTGTGTGACATTCGTAAATGACACAGAAACAACACTTAAATGTGAGTCTATATGCGAGGACCGCATTGAATGTGTAGCAGTTGACAAAGTATCTCTGGAGTACTGTGAAAAAGTATATATTAACATTAAAAGGGCAAACCTGATACTCCAGTTAACTAAAAGTTAAATTAATGCATAACGCTTAATCACACCCGGAACATTCTGCAGACTAATGAAAAGCAACTAAAGCAAATTGCGGCACATACGCATACGCATACAGACACACATACTGTACACACACATACACATACACACACAAACACATACACAAACAGTAAACCAATATTTGTTAGCATCTGCAGGCACTGGAGACATTTATGAATGTGCTTTTGTGAAGTGGCCTTTTGTTTAGGAGGGGTTTGGGGGGGGCAGGGAGGGAGTAAAAAGTGCAAAGTCATTAGCGCCGGGGAGAGGGGATCTGTCCTCGGTCTGAAACCCAAAGAGCACCTTGTCGTATTTTTAACACCTGGCACTCGATGCAGCCAATTCCACTAGTCTCTCTCTCTCTCTCTCTCTCTCTCTCTCTCTCTGCCGTCGAACTGGAGTGGAGGAGTATACAGAAGTACTTGAGAGTATACAGGAGTAGACCACAGGTTGAAAAAGGAAAACAAATGCAGGGTCTTATCTTTCATGTTACACACACACACGCACACACACACAGTACATGCCTGTGTAGAGATAATACTTGCTCAAACACACGTACACATAAATACACAGAAACATCACCTACATGGACAGACACACATACAGTAAGTGTTTGCATCTTCAAACAACAAATGCAGTGTGCAAAACCCTCTTTTATCCCCTCTTGACTACGGTTTTTACGCACCTGCTGCTGAAGACTTTCATCTGAGTGCAACAATATCTTTCCACTGACACTGTTTGCTACTTACTAAGTAGGTTATTCTGATGATAATAACACACTGCATGAGGATATGCCATCAAGCAATATTAAACTCTAGGCTAATTAGATGATACTAAGACTATACTTCATCTGAAAAAGGTCATAGATGTGGAAAATAATTACAGCACATTACACATAGCAGACGCTTTTGTCCAGAGCGGCTTACAAAATAATAAGCTCGTATGTAGACATTTTAGACTGTCATATAAATTCAGAGGTTTGTATAGATAAAATAATATGTCCATGTGTAAATATTATGCCCTAGATGATGACATTGCTGGCAACAGATGTGTAAACTAGAAAAGAGCTGAGGGCAGCTCAGATCATCACAGAATCACTTTTAAGTTAGCCCATTTCTGACCTACCCTAAAAATTTCATCAACATTCATCCATAACTCTTTGAGTTATGTTGCTAACTAACAAACAACCAACCAAACTAACAAACAAATGCTGATGATTACATAACCTCCGCTGGCGGAGGTAATTAACAGTTAATGTATACTTGACAGTCACAGAGTCCTTTGAGATTCCATAGGAAATGCTTGGGGTCATTTTTCAGCCCTCTTATGGAAAAGTGGGGTAGTGACACAACAACTGTAATTACTTAAGATGTATACAACTAAAACACTAAATACAGATAGCCTCATGTCAAAGACAAGTTTTATGAGCAATATCTAAAAGATTAAATAAAAAAACAACTTTTAATTACAAACATATTGCAAAAAAACACAACCCTTGGAGACATTTTTCGCCCCACCTGTGTATGTAAAGGTTAAACTCTGCTGCTGGAAAGGGAGAGAATCTGAAAAGAGGCCATCCATTCCTCACGCTCCTCTGGGCTTGCATTAGCTGGCATGCTTATCGGTCTGGGCAAAGTGTGCACACTATTTTACAGTTGTCACAGGAGCACGCCACTGCATGGTGCTGCACAGATGTTGCTGATAAGCAGCGAGACTCTTCAAAGTGCTTGCCAATGCCTTCTCTCCTTGACGCCCCACCAGCAGCAAGCTCATCCATCTCCTTCACCCCTCTCTCCTTGCTGGCTCACCACATGCCCGGCATGGGGGGAAGTGGAACCACCTGACAGCCTGTCGCCACCGCACCCTGTTCGCCTGCTGTGATTGGATGGGGCCGTGGTGTCACGACCCACTGGCACAAGGGTCACCCACACCGTCCGTCCGCCTTCACGACAGCGAGACGTTTACCGGGGGACACCACAGCCCCATGCAATCAAAGTGTGCGAACATGGTGCGGTGGCGACAGGATAAGATGCATTTTTTTTCAGGATCAGGTGATTTATGGGTGTTTGCTCATAAAATCTGCCCGGCCCCCTGAGTGCACCAAGATTAACTGCCACAGTTGAGTTTGTCAAATATTCAAATGGGGAGGACGGGGGCAAGGTGAGGAAACTTTATTGAATTAAGGTGAGATTAAAACATGCCCGACCTTTGACCCTGGCTCCTCGCTTTCACCTTGATAAGGAGGAAAGGTGCCTCGTGCTTGTATGAGTCTGTGTGTGTAGGGGGGTGTGTGTGTCTGAAGTGTCCCCAGGAAACTTACAGTACTTAAGGCACATGCATCTCCTCGTATGTATGTGTGTAGTCTGTGTACTCTTTGTTCCTCTACACCTCTGTTAACTTATGTCCTCCTTTTGTAAGTTGCTTTGGTTAAAAAACGTCTGCTAAGTGTAATGTGATGTAATGAAAGGTGCCTAGATGAAGAAAAAGGAAAGGAGGAGGGCAAAAGGGACAAAACTGTGCTAAGTTTTCTCCTCTCTGCTCCCTCGTCCTCCTGTGGACAAGCAGCCATAAGTAAGTGTACTCAGTGGCTTGAGGATTCATTACGCTACCCCGCCCTACACAGCAATTAAAGGGAGTCTCCTCATGCTGCATTGTTTTTGGAAAAAATATTGCTAACTCCCTGTGCTATTTCTGCACTGGTAACATTTACTTTCCCCTCACAATGAGAGTTGCCTAAGCCTTCGTGTCTTTTTGTCTGTTTGCACAGATCAGAACTTTTTGAAGAAACTGAAACCATTATAAATTACTAAAGGCAGTGAAGGGACCTTGTCTGCTGTGTACTTCTGTATGGAGATAATTCTACCTTAGAAGATAAGAGTAGCTCCATCATTAATTATATCTCCTAATTAAAATCTTAATTATCTTAATAGAAAGACAAAATTTATAGTAACAGTTAACTTTCACATTCCTTGTACCTTGATGCTGTCTTGTCACAGCAGTGTTTGCAGGGGAGACAGGTGAATATTTTCCAGCTGCTCTATTTTTACTCTGCCTCTATGTGCTGTTACGCCCCACTAATGGATGGCCCTACTGGGGCGAACAACAAAGCCACCACTGACCCAAGTAAAACCAAAACACCTTTAAAGGTGTACTTCCATGAGAAACCGTTTAGTACTTGCTTTTTTGAAATATGATAGGTCACCCCGAGTTGCATATGCATGCTGCATATCAAAATGTTTTTCTATCCCCGTTTTCTATATCAGTCAAAAGAAGACAATAGGCGGAAAAACGACCCAATGCTAAAAGTGCCTCCGGCTTGACGTAGACGTGGAAATACATATAAGAGAAACTGACCGAATGGGCTTTAATTAAATAATGTTAGCCTGTTTGACTGACTCGCATAAGATTAGCAGGCTAGTTGAATGACTGAACTGCATTTAGCCGGGCACTTGCACTGTTTTGTCATGCAAATATTACCATTCTCAAACGTTCATTGACAAACGGTCAGGAGGCGACTGTGCTTGTGCCATCTCTCCTTCCTCTTCGGATTCAGGATCAAACACATACGGCTGTATCTCTGTAGACATTCTGTGTGCAGTTTTAGCGCTGTCAAGTTGATTTTTCCCCTTTACCACTCTGCTATCAAGTTGACTGTGGGGCAAAGGAAGCTGCAGGGAGCGTGCCTCTGGTGAAATCGTGTCGTTCTCCCCGCCCCACCCCCTCTACCAAACTAAAACAGCCTTAAACAGAAGCACTAGAACATTTTCTTCATTAAAACCAGCGCACAGGGCAATTATTAATACTAGAGAACACCGCACAATTAATGAAAACACGATGGAAGTACACCTTTAAAATGTAACCCAACCAGTGGGATTTATTACAATAACACATAAGACAAAGACATAACACAAAGTCCAAATCATAATGACAATCCCAGGCTGAGAGGCAACAGCAACAGCCAGCAGTCCCACACCAAAAGCCTCTCCCTTGCAGCAGGAAGCAGGTTGTTCTTATAAGGAAGCTTGATGTGTCCAGGTGCTCCTCATCAGGCCAATCCCATCACATGGTGGCTGAGCAGGTAGAGGGTATGGCAGAAGCAGAGGGACAAACAGCACAGGGAAAATACAAACAACACATACAGCCGTAACACCCCCACCCTTAAAACAATGAATAAATAGTGGCACATGATTACATTCAACATGCATAATACAAAACATAAAACAAATCAAGCTATTTATTCATTGTAAAAGCACTTCAAAATTGGGGTAAAACAAGGCTGTAGAAAATATACATGTTCATTTCATTTAAAACATGGCAGCTACAACAGAACAGGAAAAACAAAAAAAGCTTCACACTTTCTAACTCGCATGGCAAGCTTACCTACCTCCCAAAAAAGAAAATCGTGAGTCTTCCGAGAAACTTCCTAACCTGCACTTACTGAACCTGTTCTAGAAAAAAGTGCAGAAATGTGCAACCGCCAGTATGACATGTACACACACATTTACATAGACAGTTACACACACAAAAACGGAAAGCTTTATATTACAAGTGCATGCACAGACCCGCAACTCAGCCTACCACCACAAAAATCCACCACTTGGGCAAATGTGTGGGCTAACGCCAGTTCAGGTCTGGCAGGCACAACCATAGAAAGGCCCAAAAGCCATACAAATTTCATAGGCCTCCAAACAAAGCCATCAAAACTCCACAAAACAAAATTGGGACTGCTGCTGACACAGGTGTTAACTAAAGTCAAGGTGGTAAAACAAAGATTTAACACACGGCCAATTAAGGTGCTGCAACTGAATAGCAAACCGAGCAGCCAAACATGTGTAAGCAGGTGCCACTCCCACTAAACAAAATGGCTACCACCATGAGGTTAACAAACAAAGAGACACAAGTGGCCACATTCCCACACCAACACAGTAACAAAAAGGTGACCAACACAAAAGCGGAGTGCAACAGACACAAACCAAAAGGGTCGACAGAAAGTAGCCAAGCTACCATTGTTGCCATTCACCAACAGCAACACACAAAGACCCAACCAAAAGTGAACTGCCACTACCATGAGACAAAATGGACACCATGCGGCCTTAAACCACATACAAAAGTTACCGTGCTAGATGTAGGGAACGAACAACATACAAAGTGACCTGACAAAATTAGGAGAGCACATCCACTACACAAAGATCCACTGATCTGTGGAGTGACTACAACCCACATAAAAGGTCACAACATAAGCCGTACCTGGACACACAAAACAGTAACACAGGTGACCATGCCAAAAGTAGACTGCAACTACCACCACAAAATGGCCATGCAGTAATCAACTACTACTCAAATGTTGCCAACTTACACCTAAGCTGGAACTAAAAAGTGACCTACCCAAATGTGGAGTGCAGCTACTACACAAAAGGTCACACCAAAGTTACTGTACGTTAAGGTCCACAGCTACACAAATTCACACACACACATACATTACCTCATGGGTGTTCAATCCCGGACTCGAGCCCCCATTTGTTACGCCCCACCTTTGGATAAACTCAGCGACTCCGCCTTTGGGATAAACTCAGCGGGCTCCGCCTTTGGGATAAATACATGGTCTGGAGGTACGCATCCACTATCGTCTTCCGCAGCTGTGGGCTTCTCTGACTGCTCTGGGTAAACAGCCAGCTGAACTGGAATGAACGTGGCTCCTGTAGACACGAATGATCCTTCGGCATTCTGGACAACAAACTGCTTCGATTGGTCTTCTGTTAAGTTCTCGACGTAGTAAGTCGGGGTGATCTCATATGTGTCGGACTCCTCTTTCTTGACAACAACCAGTGCAAACTGTTGGTTTCCATCCTGCAAAAGACTCGTAGAAGTTGCTGCGGTGTCCCCGCGCTCCAACTTAGGGGTACCAGATCGTGCCAAAGGGGGTGAAAGGCCATTGCACTGTATGCAGACATCTCTGCGTGTTCGATTGTTTGAACCTCCTTGATACCTAGCATTTCTCCTATCTCCTGCTTCTCTTAGAACATCGTTCTGCCTCCGGAGTCGCTCCATTTCATCTTTCATTTCTTGCACTTTGCTTTCGACGAGTTTCATTAATAGCTGACCGTATTAGCCTTTCCATCACGGGTATGAACTCCCGTTGAAATTCTTCGTTTATAGACATTGTAGGCCACCTTTTCAGTAAGTGATGATAACCAAATGTTGTTCCTGTCCAAGAAACAAATATTCACTATCTGAAGCGTTACGTTAGCTACCAAACTAGTTAGTTATCAGCCAATAAACGCTGGAAAACAGCAGCCGCGTAAGCTTCAGGAGCTGCTGTTGTTTTGTTACGCCCCACACCAAAAGTAGGCTGCAACTACCACCACAAAATGGCCACACAGTAGTCAACTACTACACAAATGTTACCAATTTACACCTAAGCTGTAACTAAAAAGTGACCTACCGAAATGTTGATTGCAGCTACTACACAAAAGGTCACACCAAAGTTACTGTACGCTAAAGTCCACAGCTACACAAATTCACACACATACATTACCTCATGACCCAAGTAAAACCAAAACACCTTTAAAATGTAACCCAACCAGTGGGATTTATTACATTAACACATAAGACAAAGACATAACACAAAGTCCAAATCATAATGACACAATCCCAGGCTGAGAGGCGACAGCAACAGCCAGCAGTCCCACACCAAAAGCCTCTCCCTTGCAGCAGGAAGCAGGTGGTTCTTATAAGGAAGCTTGATGTGTCCAGGTGCTCCTCATCAGGCCAATCCCATCACATGGTGGCTGAGCAGGTAGAGGGTATGGCAGAAGCAGAGGGACAAACAGCACAGGGAAAATACAAACAATACATACAGCCATAACAGTGCTCACACCTGGCTCAAAATGGGGTCTCACCCTGTTTGTAGATTTAATGTACTCATCTGTGTTCTAATTATAGAAGCTTTACATGAAAGCTTTTGTCTGAGTTGACAAAGGGAGTTGAGAGGCGCAGGCAGAATTTTTCAAGGACAGACACGTTCAAACAATTAGAATTACAATTTTGACTTTTCGTGGATAGTTTGTAATCTGGTCATAAATGGCTCTCATTTGAGTCTCTCACTGTTCCTTTTACTTCCTTATCAATTTTGGCATCTGTGCTAATCACCAGAACCATGTTGAGAAACACCGTTGTCATGACCCCCCACCTTTCATAGCTTTTACAGGGTAGTCCATATTTGCACACAAAACCACTAATAACTTAAGATCGCTAATAACATTTTCAGAATTTTGATGAGGAATTTAGCTTGAAAAACTGAAAGCAGAAATTGGTTGGTAGCTGTATTTCATCAGTGCTTTTAATTACCATCCAAGGGAAACCTACCCCTTTCTCCAAATGCTTACCATGCTGCATATTTAGCTACAGCCAGGAGGCTTAGTGGGGTTTAGTAAGCTTTAGTAAGCTTTAGTAACAAGATCAGACACCTCAAAGAATAAATGGTTAACTTCCTGAAAGAACAGCCTGCGGTCTTTGTCTTGCTAGGTGGATGAGAGCCCAGGGCCCTGTTAGTGGTTAGACATTTACACCTTAATCTAGTAGGTGGTTCCCCACCTGGGAGTGGTGGAGGAAGAGCTGTTTAAGCAGTGCCAGATAGTATTCATGCATGGGGAATGGGAGGTTCCTCTAACAAATGCACCAAATGTGAAGAAAAGAGATGGGGAATAGAGAGGGAGGGGAGGAGATGAGAAGGGAAAGAGAGAGGGAGGAGAGGAAAGACAAGGAGAAGAGAGAGGGAGGGTAGGAGGGGAAAGGAGAAGAGATGAGAGGATGAGAAAAGGGGAAGAGCAAGAGCTTAGAAGAGGAAAGGGGAAGAGATGGGAGGAGATGTGAGTTTGTTCTCAGTTTGAGTTTCTGCTGCTGCCAGTGCTCTCTGGACTCTCCTCTGGCTGCACTTCCAGCAGCGTCATTAACAATGAACGTCGTCTCATACAACTTGACAGAAATCAATGTCAACAAACCCCTAGAACAACCACAGTGGATGAAGTGGCAAGGAAAGAAAAACTCACATCGACTTCAGATCCTTAATATCAGACTTTAATGGGTGAAAAGAGGTGAGTCTGGCTGTCGCCTTTCTACAACCTCTGTCAGACACTTCGACTGACAGAGTGTGTTTCATTTTAGCTTTTGCGGGTGTGTCAGAGTGACATGACCTTAATGACCTGCCATGTTGTAAATGTACTCTTAAAGGCAATTACTTGGCACTTCTACAAATAAACTGACTGTGGTCATATACAGTAGTGCAAGTTTGTTTTGCACCGCCTTCCACCCCCTCCACTTTTTGAGGTGTTTTTGAAGGTGTTATGGAACTTTGTGTGATTCAGACAAATGCACGACACTTCCAATGTGCTTCTACTTGAATGTACCTGTGTAAATGGCAAGTATTTTGTATTGTTCCATTCTATTCTATTCTTCTCTATTCTATTCTATTCTATTCTATTCTATTCTATTCTATTCTATTCTATTGTGTTCCCCCCAACACCTCTCCATTGTTCAAAAGTTCCTCAACACTGCTTTAAGCCCTTTAATCCCAAATCTCCTGGCAGGTTCCCTCTCAGACCTTAATGCCTAGGTTCAAGGGACATGCTGCTCAAGGGACAAGGTGCTCTGGAGATATTCTCATTGTACATTACACAGGACAAGAAACACACAACCCCACGCCCCCATCAAAAAACACACCCAATTACCACACACACACAGCCTGATGCTAAATGCTCTGTATTGATGTCTGTTTCCATGCCAGCTCCCTCAAAGGAAATGTCCTCAGCAATATGGATTTCATACGAGGCCCATTGTCTGTGACACGTTCTGCTTTCTAAGAAAGCTATTAAAAAGTGTTGCTCTTTCTTTCTTGCACCTTGCACCACACATTGAGAAAATTGCTTTTTGAGCTGACGTGAATATATTTTCCCCACTCAGGAAAAAAAATACACCCCTCCTCCCCCCAACCCATTTCAGTACCATGGCCATTGCTGTCGCCATCACAACACCGCCTGCCAAATTAAACAACCAGTATGACACTTGACAATGGCTCTCAGTCTTGAAATGATGTGCTTTGCATACATCCTGTGATTGTGGTTATCTGGACGGAGAGGAAAAAAATAAAAACAAAACAAAAACAAAAAGGAAAAACAACACAAGCACTTTAATACGGAGCAATATCCACTGCTGCCATTGTACTGTCTCCTTCTTTTTGTCTGTCCATCTATCTCTCTACCTCTTTTTCTCTCTGTCTGTCTTTCTGTAATTCTAATGACGGTTGGGAATACATACCAAAACATAGACAAAAATGAATAATGACATTAAATTAATAATGAAATGGAAATGTAACAATAAGGGAAGAATAATAAATAAATAATACCCTCTGTTTCTGTCTGTCTCTCTGTGTCTTTCTTTCAATCTCTCTCTCTCTTTCTTTAATTAAAATTCAAAAGTGCTTTATTGACATGAATGGCAGGTATACAAAATAAGAATAAAATGAAAATGTAATAATAAGATAATAATACATGAAAGATTCCCTCCCTCTCTATCTGTCTCTCTCTGCCTGTCTTTCTCTGTCTCTAACTTTCTCTTTTTCTCTCTCTCTGTGTCTGTGGACATCAGTATTGAACGGCTGCTTGACCTCTAAGGGGCATTGGTAAGAGATGATGCAGCAATGTATTCATCAAATCCCCAAAGGTCGCCTGCAGTATATCCTTCGGGTCAGACCCACGCTCCCACCAACTCCTCCATCCTTGTCTGGCAGACCGCCATGCTCACACACCACACACACACACTCCTGCCCCTTGGCAATTGAATATGGGGTGACACATTTCCAATAAGTTCATAACCTTTTCCTGCACCACTGAATATACATGTGCTACTCGGGCTGTCTTTTTTGGTAGTCAAAAAAAAAATCCCTCTCTGTTCATCAAGTCCAGTCAAGTGAATTATACACTCCGATGATAACCTAAGACATTTTCACTGTAGAAGTCAATGTGGCTTTATTGGTATAACTGTTGGTATTAGCTGAGATTACATTACATTCAGTGATAGCCCTTTCTAATAACCATTGTCCTATAAATGGTAAATTATGGTTTAGTAATACTTTAGTTATTAAGTTATTCCTGCAGCACAAAATATACATGAGGATATCAGTCTGTCTTTTTGTTTTGGTACTCAAACAAATCTCCCTGTATCAGTGTGTGTCTATGTGAATACAGAAGGGTGAAAATACATCTCTCTCTCTCTCTCTCTCTCTCGCTCTCTCTGTCTTTCTTTCTCTCTTTTTGTGTGTGCATGCGTGTGTGTGTGTGTGTGTATGTGTGTGTGTGTGTGTGTGGATATGAGTCTAGTTGCCTTGTGAGTGCACCTCAGTGGCCCCTAAGAAAAGAAAAGGTGCACACCTACCCAGAGGTAACTCCAATGTCACCCCTAATGGAAAACACGCTAAGAGCCCTTCAGGTTATTAAACCAGCAAAATAACTACCCCTGGCCTCTTCACTCCGTGGCTCACCGGACGATAATTAAGGGCCAAGTCGTGATTTACTTCAAACATGACTTTCAAGGTGTACTGACATTCAAATTGATACCCCAGCTCAATTGATCCCATCAGCAAAAAAACCTCACAAACCTCCAAAGCCATTTTCAATCTATTCATCTTAAAGTCCTGTCCAGACTGATTTGAGATGTGGTTATTGTACTTTCTGCACAAACTGGATTGTGAAACCCCAACAGGACAGGAATGCATACGTATCAACATACACTGCATATGAATACACACACAATAGGTGTCCCTTTAAAAAGTGTTTTTGAGTGTGTGCATGGAGGATGGTGGACACAATCAGGAAAGCAAAATGGCCACTCTCTCTCAACCACCTGCTCTCTTGCTACAATGTCTGAGGGAAGCAATTACCTTGACATGTTACTTTCTAACCACACAGTACATGATTCTTGGTGGGAAGACAGTTATACTAACATGAATCTTTACCATATGGTACAGTAGTATATAATGTTACATATTGATACACACTGGCATACACTGTACCTAATTGATGCAACAGGGACAGTAACACAAAGTAGGTAACAGTTTACTTTACAGGTGAGTACAAAACGCATTCTTAGCAGCTGTCATAAACTGCTCACAAAGCATTCATGACTGTTTCACAAGACATGACACAACATACAGTACCTAACCTTTCATAAATGTTTAAGACAGAATGGCGGTAATGGTAATCCTTGACTGAATTTAAAAACCTTCACAGCGCCACCTCTTCTCACATAGCCAGAACTGAGATCTGTCATACTTCCCTGCTGGGATGAGGTGTGAATCCGATGCATCTTTCAGTATTCTGCTCACGTTAAGGAGTCGGGAGAGGGATCGCTGACCCTCTGGGAATCACTTCCTCCCTCCCTCAAAACCTTTCCCATCAAAGTCAACAGCAAGGAGAGAAGAAGACTGAGAGAAACAGACAGTGTGTTGGAGTGTGAGTGTGTGTGTATCTCTGTATGTGTGTGTGTGTGTGTGTGTGTGTGTCAGGCACCTACAGCAGTAGAAAATGAAAGTTTTTAGTGATGCTCCTCAGCACCTTCAAAGGCCGGAACTGAAAAGGGTTGTCGGCATCTCTCTCATCTCACCGTGAAGTAACCACAGCTCTTCTCTCAGCTTACAAACATGTCTGCTCAGCTATCAAGTGTGTGTGTAGTTATCAAGTGTGTGTGTGTGTGTGTGTTTATCTTTATGTGTGTATAGTTGAGTGGCATCACTCTCATCTCAACGTGAAGTAACCACAGCTCTTCCCTCAGCTTACAAACATGTCTGCTTAGCTACCAAGTGTGTGTGTAGCTATCAAGTGTGTGTGTGTGTGGGTGGGTGTGTGGGTGTGGGTGTCTATCTTTATGAGTGTTTGTGCATGTGTGTGTGTCGGTATGTAGTGTCTGTTATGTGAATATGTATGTATATATATGTTTATGTTTATCTATGTGTGTGTGTATATGTGTGTATGCTCGTTAATCTATGTCTATATTTACCTATGTTTTTATGTGTTTGTATGTAGATGTGCGTATGCATATGTGTGTGTGTGTGTATGTGTGTTATGTGTGCATGTTTATTTATGTCTGTGTATGTGTCTGTATGTGTGTGTGTGTGGACACATTTTTACATTTATATGTTTATATGCATGTTTTTACGCGTGCATGCATGAATGCTTAAGCGTTTATATGTCTGTGTGTGTGTGCTTGTGTGATTATACAGTATGTCTGTGTGTGTGTGAGTGTGTGTGTGTGTGTGTGTGTGTGTGTGTGTGTGTTGGTGAGGCAGTGCTGAAGGGGAGGATGAGGGCGTACCCCACACTTACCCTTGAGGAGCGTGGCCACATGTGTGTAAGGTCTCTATTGAGCTGCTGGGAGATGGAGGATCCCCAGCACAATGCCTACAAAAGCTCACACACTCGCTCTTCACTTAATAGCCTCCTGAGAGAGAGAGAGAGAGGGAGAAAGAGAGAGAGAATGAGAGAGAGAGCACATTGCTGCGGACAGAGAAAAGGAGGGCGATAGATAGGGAGATAGAGGAAGTGGAGTGTAAGGGAGGAATGGAGGTTTTAAACGACACCATCAGTTTCTCTTCCACAGCATTTATGCTACACAAATGCCTCTGCCTGAGCCTGTGTGGTCTCTTGTAAAGATCTGGGCAATAGTAAAAGCTCTGCTGCATGTTGCATTAAAGCAGTGTATTGAGTTACGGATATGCATCAGTAGTATTTGCATGTGTTTATAGTTTTTGTGTGTGACAGTTATGGCTTAATAGTAAAGGAGTTGGTCTTGAAATCAGAGTATCACAGGTTTGAATCCTGTACCAGTAGGAAGAAGGTGGGTGGGGGAGTGAATCACTAGCTCTCTCCTGCACCCTCACCCATGGCTGAAGTGCCCTTGAGCAAGGCACCTAAAATATTTGAATCCACAAGCCCCTTCATATTTGAAATAAACTATATATCAGCTAGCAAAATAATCTGTTGATTTGCTACTTTATAGCATGCAGTAGTGTGTGGAATAGTCATTTAACCATTAAGTTAGCTACTACAGTTGTTATGGTTACCGTTCATTAGCATATTGATATGGAACAGTTATTCAAATTTGAGACCTACTTCAAAGGAAGCTAGTTACAGATAGTTAATGTCCCCCTCAACAGCCAATTAGAAAAGAGAATCCCACTGTAAAGGGAGATAAACTCTGTTATACACTTTCATCAGCCGTTAGTAGGACAGATGAGATATGTTAAGTAGTTTAAGCATGTGAAACAAGTATGTACTTGTACAAGTATTACATTTTGCTGATATGAAAGAGTTTGTGCACAGGTGGGCTATGAGTAGGCGTGAATGAGGCTTCTGTTGCCTGCATATCGATGTGTCAGGTGCTGCACTTAATGCACGAAGCGGATGATTTGTTGGAGGTGCTTGCAGTCCATATGGCAGATATAGGAGAGTAGGTTGAGGGACGGCAATAGAGCTGTCTGTGTGTGTGTGTGTGTGTGTGTGTGTGTGTGTGTGTGTGTGTGTAAGGATTATAAAATGGGAATAGAGTAGTGGATGTGTGTTTGTGTGTGTGAGAGAGTATATGGGTATATGTGTGTATATGAGTGTGTGTTACAGAATGTATGTGTGTGTCTGTGTGTGCGTGTGTGTGTGTGTGTGTGTGTGAACATATGTTTGTGTTTATGTGTACACTAGGTGTGTTATGGTGTCAGGAGGGTGTGGAGGACAGGATATTGCTCCCTTATTGGTATGGGTGGGAGAAAGAAACACACCCAAGGTGCCAACACACACACACACACACACACAGACACACACACACACAGACAGACACACACACACACACACACACACACACACACACAGACACAAACAAACCACAAACATGCAAACACCCTCTCTCTCTCTCTCTCTCTCTCTCTTTCTTGCAAACATACACACACACTCTTACACACATACACATACATTTAACATACTTTCAAACAAGCACTCACACACACGCACATGTAAACACTCAAAGCTCTTCTGTCTCCAGGTTTATTATTAAAGTCACACACATTCCTTAAGCTATAAGATCAGCATCCCATTTTACAAACTTCTCTTCTTTCTGAAAAGGATGTAATACATTTAATTTCAGCTTTATAAAAAAAAGCATTGTCAGAAATCTAATCATTTCTGAGAGACTTGTTTCGGTTTTAATTAAAAATCATGTAGAACAGGAAGTGTAACACCATCGCAAGCAACCCGCTGACCATGACTATGTTTGTGGGCACACGCTTTTGTGGTTTGTGGAGTCCACACGGGATATATATATATATATATATATATATATATATATATATATGTGTGTGTGTGTGTGTGTGTGTGTGTGTGTGTCTGTGTGTGTGTGTGTCTGTGTGTCTGTGTATATAGACCTATATTTGTTTTTTTTTACCTTTTAGTAAACTGCTACTTTTAGTATTTCATTGTTTTAAAATATTATGCTCATGTACTTTAAGGATTGCACTTTCAATTTCATTCTACTAGTACAATGAGAAAGCAGTTCTGATGCTGATACTGATAGACAGTCCGTTTTAGTAGATTTCTTTTAGCTTGCCTGTGAAATAAAGGTTTCTTGCAATGAACAGAGCTATATAGAACCGTTCCACTGTAAGACCAAAAGCAATACCTGAACATTCTGTTTCACTCCCAATTACTTCTAGTACGCGTTATATCACTGGGAATGTTAAAAAGAGAAACTCTATGGGCAGCTACGACACAATAATCAAACTCTGTTGAGCAAATGAGTTACTCAGCATTTCGCAATGCTGTGATGATAACAATTAGTTAACACGTCCACAGGTGTATCCACCCTTTCCACAGTAAAAACAAAAACAATTCCTGATCATTATATTTCTATTCTATTCTAGTCTATTCTATTCTATTCTATAGACTTCCACTACATTTTACATTATTGTAAATGTTAAAATAGAAACCCTGTGGTAACAGCTAAATGATGCTAATAATCCCACTCTTTTGAAACAATCCATGGAGAAGCAGATGACTCACTGGTGGTAAAGCGCAGTCACTGATCTGGCCTGCTGTGTGATGAACATAAGTAATTAGCCCGTCCACAGGAGAATAGCTGGAGTCGGTGTGCTTACAGATTCCTACTGACAAACACAGCGGTGTCAGGGCACTAATCATCCACGGGGTCTGGGCAGCACTGCGGGCCACAGAGTGGATTATAATATGGCAAGCCAATAATATGGCAAGCCAGGGCAGGCACATCATAAGGGTGACATGAAAGTTTGATATGGGTGAGTTGGAACATGTGGTGAGAATATAAACACACACACTCACACGCACACACACACACACACACACACACACACACACACACACAAACTTACACACAAGCATACACACACTCTGTCTCTCCCTTTCTTGCTCTTTCTCCCTCGCACACACAGGTACACACACACACACACACACACACACAGGATTAACAGATGGAATGCTTGAAAATACAGATCATTTTGTAAGGAAATAAGAAAAGATCATAATAAACTTGACCCTTTATATTCAAAACATATTTCCCTGTTAAATGGCAGCTTGTTACTCAGCTTGAGAGCTTGTTAGTCATGTTCAGGGGCGGTGCAGGTAGCAGTTACTGTTGCCACCAAATAAACAACTTCAAAGACTGGTCGGCTAATCCTTCACATGAGCGAGCTAACAAGTGGCTCACCATTCCTCTCGCATTCCCATCTTTTGGAGATGAAACAATCCTATTTCTGGTCTGAACAAGATTACAGGCGCTTTTTTTGATCTTAGACATGATGCTTTATGCATTGCTTAAGAGTCAGCAAATACATTTATAGATGATCTATAGGGAGTAGTTTTCTAAAGTGTTTATGTGTCAGCACCACACCACACGGTGCCTTTGCCCGGAGGCTGTGCAGTGTCTTCGTTTGGGGGTTGTACCGTGTGCTGCTGTTGACCTTCAGCCAAACCCTCGTTCATTTTGGCCCTGAACTCGGCGCGCGCCTGGCGGTTGGACTCCAGCAGCTCATGCAGCTTGCCGTTCAGCGCATCGTTGCGCTCCTCCAGGTCATCCAGACATGAGTTGATTTGGTCCAGCATGGAGTCAATGGCTGCGTACTCTGGGGGGAGGGGAAGGATCATAATGTTTTCTTATATACACCAGGATTGTACAAAATTCAGAATAGAATTGACAATGTGGAACTGCAATTCATATTCGAATTGCAGGAAAAAGGATTGGAATTCCTTGATATTCAAAGAAATACTCACTCTATCCAGTATGTCTACGCACGTCAGTAAATATACTTGTGTCCTTGTATTTTTCATACTTAAGGTGTATTTAACAATGAAGCTTTACATATGATTACAACATGTATTTCATACAAATATTATTGTACAGATTTTATGTACACAATAGGCTACTTTATTATAATAAATAGGCTTTTTTTTACCACAAAATGATAGGGCAGCACTTCACATTTCCCAGAATGCAAATTATTTGACATTAAGAAATGTGCTTAATGTTAGTGTCTGTACTGCATTTGTAGCATTTGGGGAAAAAATGTATGTTAAAAACTATCACATTCTCACTGATATGTGATTAAATGAAGTTCTCTGAATTGCAATGAATTCAATTCTATTTACTGTAATTCCAGTTCACATTCAATTCAACATCCTGTGGAGTGGAGCCAATTCAAATGTATTTATTGAATTCAATTCAATTCCAAAATTCTGAATTTTGTACAACCCTGTTATACACTGTATTTGGACAACACGGACTGGAAAATTACACATGCTCAGAGAATCCCGTCACATGACAAGCCATGTGATAAATGCACAAGATAAGGGAGCATCTCGTTATCCTACCTTTGTCGTTGAATTCATCATCCGTCCTAAAATGTTGGTCTTAAAAGGTGCTGCCAAAACTGGAGTTGGTGTGTGTGTGTGTGTGTGTGTGTGTGTGTGTGTGTGTATGGTAAAGATCCTCTCAGTCGTTCAGTAGATAAGGCATTTTGGGTAGGCTGGATCTGTCACTGTGGTGGAGATTATGCTTCTGCATGCTCTCTCCTCTCTGTTCTACTACATTTGTGCTTAAATAAATGTCAAATTGAACTGGATTTTGGTTAAATTTCACCTGCTAAAATGACTAGTATTTGTCTTTAAATGATCCTGTTCGGTCTCTTTGAATTGAAGGTGATATCAGCAATGCAGGCAGACAGTGTGTTTGTTTCTCATCATGGAGCAGGACAGCAGAACCAACAGCAGGTCCTGGGTCACCCCTGAAGCAGACTGGATCCAGGAGAGACCGGCGCACACAGAGTACTTTTTAAAGTTTTTAATTTGGTGCTGCAAATGACTGACGTTTTGAGTCTGAGGAAGAGGCTGTGCGTCGAGAAGTCAGAAGTGACTTGCTGATGTTGATAAACACCCAGTGCCTGCCAGCATTGGTGATAGCACCTTCCATTCAAAGACACCAAACAGGAACATTTAAACAGAAATACTAGTAATTTTAGCAGGTGAAATTCAACAGAAACAACTCGCTCAGTAATATTAATGGTAATCCTTAATTGTAGAGTCCACTAATTACCAGGTATTTCCTTAATATCTACACCTACTGTACATGCAAGCATTTTTAGGTTATTTACCACCTCTGCTGTGGGAAGGAAAATAATATTGACAGCCAGGAATGATCTGGATCAGGACTATATTAGGGCCAGATTCAGGCCAGAATTGGGCCAAATGAGGGCCAGGGTCTGTGGTTGTGGCAGTAATGCCTGTAATTATTATTATTAAAGTTTATTTACTGTAGTATTATCAGTTTATATTCGATTATATCTTTAATTCAGAGTGGTGTGCAGAAAAATGTATCTATGTAACTCCTGAATGTCAACTTTAAAACAAATATATGTCCCATATTTTGGCCGCCCTGTGTAGTACTGTACTAATATTGTGTACTTTATAGTTGTGAAAAGACTGCAGTTTCACTTGCATACTGTGCCGCTTGACAATAAAAAGAGCTTTATTCTTCAGTGTGTGACACATCTGGCCTTGGCAGAGCCGTTTAGAACTCTATGACATCATGTCAGCTATTATGACATCACACGCGTGCTGCCCTTTGTGTGGCTGAGTATTCTAGAATCTTTACTTAGAGTATCACTTCAGAGTACAACACAGGTAAGAACCTCCATCTCCTGCTAAAATAACTTTATATTTTATTATTTATTACATATTATTAATTTTCATAAATGTTAATGACATATTTAAAATATAAGATGTTCCTGTTTTCATGTTACACAGATTGAGAGAAGTAGAGCAAACCAGTTTTTTGTGAGTAAGGTAAGATTAAGCACATTTGTAAAGTCAATTAATGTGTATTTAGCATTAATATTAATTTTCAACATTAAAACCCTAACAAAAACTAACATCAACATCAACATTTATCTACCAATATATGCAGAAATACATTAAATGTCATGGTACTAATACTCTGGCACCCACCACTAATAATAATAATTATAATAATATTGTCTACATTATCTCTAAAGCAGATTTATTTTATAATTTTGTGGTTTTGGTCACTCATAGCCCTGTAAAGAAGGTTAGAACATTGTTACAGTAACTCGTAATGGTAACATTCTGACATAGCATGTAGCCATACACACCTGGATGGACCACAACCAGTAACTGACTACTGTACCTCTGTGCTGCTCCTCTCTGTGTTTATAGTTTCTGTTCATCCACGTGTCATACAACGATGTGACACGATGGCGAACAGTGGCAGTGAGGCGTCGTGGAGCCGAGGTTTGAGGACAGGGTTGTCACTGGCAGGACTCAAACTTACTGACGCACTCCAGGCAGAGCAGTCCCCTCTCAGGCCGAGAGGGCCTGTTTACCAGGCCGCCTTCAAGGAGAGGATGCTGGAGAGGGGAGACATCCAGCACCTAAAGCTGACTTCAGGGGGGAACGTCTACCACTTCAGTGGACAGTATGTGCCTCTCAGCGAGATCTTGAAGACAGTGGAAAATAGGCATGAGAAAGGAGTGAGAGTTGAGACGGACGAGCCAGAAGTGACATGTGGTGCTCAAAAGAACAAAGTTTTAAGTGAGGACACGGAGGGTGACAAGAATAATAGCAAAAGGATTGGTGTGTGGAGCCCCGCAGAAATGAAAGGCTGGATGGCAGAGGAACTGGCCAGCACGAGGGAGGAAGTGAGGAGAGAGATGGAGGGGAGGGAAAGAGCCAGAACCATGCATGAGAATTTGATGCTGACCAGATATATCTCAGCTATGCAGTGCAGTACACTTCTGGAGAGAAGAGTAAACTCATTCGAATCTGAGAATGAGGAATGCACAGTGAAAATGCGAAATTTGAAAACAGAGAACCTAAGTCTGAAAGAAGAATTTGAGCACTGGAAGGCTGAGGAACACGAAAAAAGTTTGACAGAGAGAACACATTACATGGCTGACATAGAAAGGCTCATCAAAGCTATGGAGCGCAATCGAGAAAAGCATGAGGAGATGGCACGATTTGCTCTTCATTTAGAAAAGATAAACAGATTGGAAACTCAGACTGAGGAAGTTGCATTGACAGTACAGCATTTGCAAGCAGAGAATCTTCATCTGAGGAGAGAGTTTGATCAGTGGAAGGCTGCTGAACACAAGCAAAGAATGACAGAGAACACACACCACAAGGGCGAGATAGAAAGGCTTATCAAAGCTATGGAGGGCAATCAAGAGAAACATCGAAAGGAGATGGTCCAGTTGGCCCTCGACTTGGAAAGGAAGTTCTCCCTCAAAACTGAAAATGAGGAATTTATGCGGAGGATACAGAATCTGGAAAAAGAGAACCTCCATCTAAGACAGAAGCTCGATGATTGGAAGGCTAAGGAGCATGAAATAAGGATGACAGAGAAATCAAAGCATATGATTGAGATGGAAAGGCTGATTAAAGCTATGGAGCACCACAGAAAAAAACATGAGAAGGAGATGGCAGGATTGGCTCTTCATTTGAAAAAAACATTCTCCCGCAAGGCTGAGAATGAGGACCTCACACTGAGAATAAAAAATTTAGAAAAAGAGAATCTTCATCTGAAGAAAGAATTTGGTAACTGGAAGGAACACCAAGAACGAATGACAGAGAGAACAAATCATATTCAGATGGAAAAGCTTATCGAAGTAATGGAGCAAAATCAAGAGATGCAGGGAAAGGAATTGGCCCGATTGAGCCTTGATCTGGAATGGCTGGAGGGATAAACCAACACATTAACTGAGGAACAAAGACAGGAGGCAACAAAACTCAAAATGGCAGAGGAAAGATTACAGGAAGTGGATGACAGTAATGTGCACCATCAAAAGGGTTTGCCAGAGTTCAATCAAATACCAGACATTGACAGAAAAGCCTCAGGTGTGGACACAAATGTGTCTCAAAAGAACATACACACAGAGGATGAAGACAGTGAAGGAAACCAAAAATGTGTGGATGAGCAAAACATTAAACAGGGATTCAGGATTGCAGACGGAAAAACAGACAGTGAGAGGAAGGTGAAGGAGGTGGACAAAACAACTGATGTAAGCCAACAGGATATGGAGCAGAACAATATGGAGCTAATCAATATAAAGCAAAACGACATGAAGCACATCGATATGAAGAACAACACTAAACATGAATTTGAACGTTTAGAAGCAAAGAGAGACAGTGAGAGTCAGGTTAACGTGAGGGAGAAATCAGCTGATATAATCCAAGAACATATGGCTCAACACCACCAACATCTCCTTTCAGTGACCAAGACACTGACAACCAAAAAAACAATATGACTCTATCTACATCCTCAGAGGAGGTTGGATTTACACCAGATGAAGAGAAAGTGAGGCAGGACCAGAAGAGAAACCTGGTGAAAGAAGGAATAACTGGAGTAGAGGAGTTTAGAGTGGAAGAGGAAATAAAGAGCGTGGAAGAGAAGGGGAGGATGGAAGAGGTAGCAAACTTGGACACAAACAGAGAGAATGGAGGAAGAGAAAAAACAAAAGATTTTCCCAACCAAAAATGAAGACAGCCTGTTGGTAACTGTGGAGAAAAAAGAGGCTCTAAAACCAGAAGAGAAGACTAAAGTCACAGATAAACACAGTGACACTAAAAAGGAGGTTTTGAGCAACGTCACTGAGAGCAGCGTCACCAGCTCAACCAGCATGAGGACAGCAGGGACACGGCCACCAGATCGTGAGGACCAGCCTGGACCCCAGTCATCCACAGCAACTGGTAATCATATTGCAATTCATTAAAATGACTGGATAATCACAAAATAGCCTACATTTAGAAATAATTTGTGCTGAGACATTTATGTGTGGCCTACAATAGGTTATTTCAGTATCACTAATCTCTGTTTTCTCTGTACAGAACCACTGATGATGTTACAGCAGATAGTTCATGTCAAAAGCCTTCTTCAGAGGTCAACACCAGCAGGTTTGTCATCAAAACATACTTTAGTCAGATGTTGTTGAAGACTGCTGGTGTGTATCATGTGCAATGGTTACATGTAGCCCAAAACACATAGGTTATTTTTATTACTAAAACAGTCAATCAAACTTATAGAGCCTTCTGATTGGGTGGGCTTGTGGACATGTGGGTGGACACATGGGTGGACACATGCACATACACACACACACACACACACACACACACACACTCCCACACGTGTGTGCACTGGCTACACATGATCTGAATTGGTGCCGTAAATGGCTGAATCTTCAATGGACAAATATAAACAGTTGTGAATCTGGACAGTAGTCCTACCTGCATCTGATGCAGGTGAGTGTAAATAAAATTAAGAATGCTTTTGTATTATCACATAATAAAACATACTGCTTGTGTGTGTACGTGACTAAAGGGTGCCGCTATAAGCCTATATTCATGTGATTAGAACATTCTGCTCTCAGAATGATTGCTAACTTGCCCTTGAAACTGTTCCACATGAAACTTGTGTGTGTGAAACTGTACTCCCTGTTTTTAAGGAGTTGCCACATCTTCACCGTTGAAGATAAGACACTGTTTTTCTCTGTTCAATAAAAGAGCTGTGCACTAGCTGAAGGACAGAGACTGCAAACTGGGAAGGCAACTGTTTGCCTCGGTGTGCCCTCTCTCCTCCAGCGCTGGGGCAGTTTAAAACTGAGAAACACTTGTCCTGTGTCCATTTGTTGATAGCGCATTGAGTCGAGAGTATTTTCTTGACATATTTCTTGGTCCTTCGAGCCGGATGTCAACATACCCGAGTACCAGAGGACGGATCGTCGAAGACTGAAGACTGTGCACAGCTCGCGGTCTGGGACCGCGAAAGAAAGTCCAGCGTAGTGAACTCTGCGCTGGCCAGTCGACCCCGATCTGCCCTCTGGACCGGATTGACGACATCCAACGAACACGAAAGCGGACCGGACAAGTGTGAGTAGTCTGGGACATATTTCAAATTACAAAAAAAAAAAAAAATACAAAAATAAAAAATAATAAAAAAATAACAAAATAAATAAATAAAAACTAAAAAAAAAAAAGAGATCAAAGAGCTCAAGTAGTCTGGGACTACATACTATGAAGAAGTAAGACCTAGGCAAAAAGTAGAATATAAGACCTAGGCAACAAGAAGAAGTAAGACCTAGGCAAAAAGTACGTATTGATCAAGGATCAAGTACGTAAGGTTAACCTGAGTCTAGGACTCGATCAGCTATAGCATTTGTGTGAGTGGACAGACAACTTGTAGTTTAAAACCTTGACAGTCTTGTGAGTATATAAAAAAGAAAAAAAAAACAGTAAAAAATAAATTAAAAAAATGGGAAAATCTAACTCAAAACCAGCCGTTGAAAGAGATCGTAGATATATGGAAAAGAAACACACGGGGTCTAGTGAGTTTATAGAAAAATGGAAGAAGAAACATGACTTTAGCGGAAAATTAGTCGTATCTGATTGTGAGCAATTATGTCAAAAAGTGACAGTACACAATAAAACCAAACGAAACCAAAAACCTAAACACATAGAGGAGTTAGAATGTACAAGAAGATGGTTAGAAGAAGCAAAATTAAGACAAGAGGTAGAATGTGTAATGCAATGTAAAATGGGAGTTGACGGGAGTAGAGTAAACCAACATTTTCAACCATTAGACGAAGGTCAACCCATCCCTGCAGACAGCTCTGTCCTAAGCGAAAGAGTAACTACTTCAGTTGAACAAGTACAAGAAGTCTTTAAGAGCTCTCCAAATTACAGTAAGATACAGCCCCATTTTTGTTCAGCGCATTGAATAGCCGTTGTGTATGAAATGTGCTTTACAAATAAACGGGCCTTACCTTGCTTTAAGCGATTTCTCCAAGGTGTTGGTGGGACAGGTGCTTTTCAGGCTCGTCTTTTACTACATTCTTAAGTCATTTTTCACCTTCTTAAGCAATTTCTTGTTTCGCTCTTCTTCATTTGGACAGTCTCTGGCCCAATGGCCTTTCTCTCCACATCCATAACATTTATCTTGTTCCCTACTTCCTGTTATATTCTTTCCTCGTCCTTGTCCCCTTCCCCTACTGGCTCCTCTCCCCCTACCCCTGCCTCGGCCTCTGCCTCTCGTGCTGGCTTGCATTGCTTCACTAACAGCGTTTACAAAAGCAACTACGCTGTCTGATTATTCTCTATTTTTCTTTTTGTTCTGCACAATTTTCTCTGCATGCCTGGCATGGGTCATAAATTTAGAGAGCCTTGCAGTAGGGAGGGCGACATAATTCTTCTCCAGCCAGTATTTTATTTCTGGTCTAAAAACATTTAACAGCGCTTGCTTTAACTGTTGATTAAACACTATCTGTTCGTCCGGGGTGCTATCTTTTAACCCGCTGTATTTTCTAAACACAGCCTCAAACCTCTCTCGGAACTCATAGACATCTTCACCGTCTTTCTGTTTTGCAGCTTGTATCTTAATTTGTTTTTGTTTAATCCACTAATGAGACTGGTTGGTCACTGTCTTTAGCAGTTTTATCTCCATGCCTATATGTTCAAATTGATAAGAGAAACTAGAAGAGTTTTGTGTGTCACTCTGTAGTATGTTTACAATGCAAGTCTAGTTTTAGCATTTAGATTTAATGGCTAAAGTACAGTCAGCTCTCAACCTTCACTACCATCCTCTAGCTGTGTGATATTTAGTGTGTACTCCATTATTTATTACAGTCCATTCAATTGTCCCGACGGTTAGCAATATGTAAATGTGAAGCACATACATATACAACCGACACGGTGTCAACAGGGAATGCGCTAGCCGGCAAATATGCGAAACAAACGGCAGGTTTACTCTTACGAGAGGAGACAACAGGTGATTTCCAGCAAATGCAACAACAAGCACCTAAAAGTGGAAAAAGAGATATGGGAGAAAATCGGGGCAAAATTACAACAACATTACTAAGTTCAGACAATACATATTACCACGGTCATTGTTTAAATGGGCAGCAATTTTGAGTCATGGGCCGAGCCATGTCTCAACAGGAGGGATGTGTAGCATAATTAATCAGCACTATACCTCCTATGGATTTTTAAACTACCCAAAGATTTTTTCTTTACAATGTGACATATACATTAGACATAATTCTCAAGGAAATATCAGGCCAGAATGAGTAAAGTTTCCCAAACTACAATACCCATTTCAGGAAATGCACATGGACTTTATTCAGTTAAGCAAAGCCAGAAACTTAGAATACTGCCTACTGTGCCTAGTGATTGTTGATGTATCCTCAAGATGAATGGAATTGTTCTCTTGTCACTTCCCAGACGCTCTGACGGTGGCAAAGGCACTGTGTAAAAGAGTTTTTAGAACAGAGTACTGTTTCCTCTTCTCCTCTGTCTCCACAGGAACAAAGCAACCAGGCCCAAGTCGGTGACTCGGTGTTCATGAAGGTCATGAAGTGAAAGTGTTGGTCAGATGGCCGATGGGAAGGACCTTTCCAAGTGCTGTTAGCCAGGCCCACTGCTGTCAAGGTTGCTGAACGATCGATGTGGATACATCTCTCCCACTGCAAACAATGAGTGCTGGTTGAAACGGGACAACCTGCTGAGGAGGGGAAGTCTGACTACAAAGGGGTGTAGGTGTCATAGATCCTACTCGTCTCAATGTCAGTGAAGAAATCAGATCCCCTTAGCTTTTAGTGTCCAGAAGATCCCAGCAATGAAGAGGTTAATCTGCATTTTTCTGACGGTGGTGATCGTGGCCTTCCTGGCGGGACCAGGACCAGAGGAATCAGAGAGACAGAAGCGATGAACAACGGACGACGAACATAGCAAGTCCAATGGTTTGAGCGTAATATCCATATACACGACAAACTCTTGGTACAGGTATGCCAGTATGTTAGCTAAAAATGTGAATAGTTTTAACTGCTACGTGTGTTCATAATTACCTGCATTATCTTCTCACCCTAAATTGGAAGCCATGCCTTTCGGTTGGCTCCAGGGTGAATGTATTGATGAATATAGTGTAAATTCCATTGCTTATCTAACTGGAGCATATAGTGTTAATGGTACAAAACTTAGAAATGCTTGTGCAGAGATACACCCTTTTTGATAGAATAAATGAAAATGCCTTGGTGTCTCCGTATGCCCATGTGCGAGCATGGGTTAAATTTCCCCTTTGTTTTGTTAACAACGGGACAGTGACATTAGGCTCACTGCCCAAATTTAGATGCAATAAACGGTTGTTTCTACCAAGTGTTTAGACAAATCGATAACCTTGACTAACGGCTCGTACCGCTGCACCTATGTGGATGAAGTGCCTTGTCCATGGAGTAAGACCGGCAACGAGAGGGGCTGTATCTACTGGACTCGGTCCATGTTGCCTGGTAACGGTGGCTCCCCCGCCCTTGATGGGGTGTACTGGATGTGTGGTCACAAGATGTACCCACGGCTGCCTCCCAACTGGAGGTGTGTGCGCCCTCGTCCGAGTGACGGACCACACTTTTATAGTCACCGCTGTAAATGGCACTGGTGAGCGTGTGAAGCGCTCTGTTGTGAAGGTG
The DNA here is from genome assembly GCA_027475355.1 of Coilia nasus. Classification (NCBI taxonomy): domain Eukaryota; kingdom Metazoa; phylum Chordata; class Actinopteri; order Clupeiformes; family Engraulidae; genus Coilia; species Coilia nasus. The sequence goes on from CM050199.1 coordinate 8,094,536, forward strand.
CAGCCGCACGACTCCGTTTGGGGCACTAATGTTCCTAATGATCACAAATTCCGGACTGTGGGACAGAAGGTGCTCCTATCTCTATTCCCATTGACTCTAAGCCCTGCTCCGGATAGAAACCACGGATTACAGATTGGTCTTATTTGTACATGCTAGCATAAGGAATATGGAGAAAACCAATGCGGAGATTTTAGCTATGAGAACAATGGTAATGCAAAATCGAATAGTAATTGATCTGATGACAGCTTCACAAGGCGGAGTATGTGTATTGCTGAATGATACCTGTTGTACCTGGATCCCTGATAACACAAATAGTCATGAGGTCACTGAATCCCTACAGCAAATAAAAACTGTAAGGGCAGCTCTTACAGGAGATGAAATGACTCAGAACTGGTCTCTAATGTCATGGCTATTCTCAGGACAGTGGTGGCAGACTGTGTTAAAATTCTTAACCCCGCACTAGCTATTTTGATTTTGTTTTGTTTGTGTACTTTGTGTATCTTGCCTTGTTTGAAAAGTCTGATTTCCAGAGCAATTAATGTTGGTGTTCAGAATGTTATGTTAAGCGAAGAATTTCATGCCTTGCTGAATGTTAAAGATGAAGACTTCCTGTGAAGAATTGATAAAACAAATTAATGAAGTTGCCACAGAAAACTAGGTAGGCCTACTAGGAATGTGGTAGCGGATGTATGCGTAAATGTTTTATTAATGATAAACAGGAGGGAAATGTAAATAAAATTAAGAATGCTTTTGTATTATCACATAATAAAACATACTGCTTGTGTGTGTACGTGACTAAAGGGTGCCGCTATAAGCCTATATTCATGTGATTAGAACATTCTGCTCTCAGAATGATTGCTAACTTGCCCTTGAAACTGTTCCACATGAAACTTGTGTGTGTGAAACTGTACTCCCTGTTTTTAAGGAGTTGCCACATCTTCACCGTTGAAGATAAGACACTGTTTTTCTCTGTTCAATAAAAGAGCTGTGCACTAGCTGAAGGACAGAGACTGCAAACTGGGAAGGCAACTGTTTGCCTCGGTGTGCCCTCTCTCCTCCAGCGCTGGGGCAGTTTAAAACTGAGAAACACTTGTCCTGTGTCCGTTTGTTGATAGCGCATTGAGTCGAGAGTATGTCGAGCTACATAACCTGGCCTGTTGAGTGTGCATAATTTTAAATCAACAAGGCCATTACAATTATGTCCTTCTTTTGTAAGTCGCTTTGGATAAAAGCATCTGCTAAGTGTAATGTAATGTAATGTACAATGATCCTACACACGTTCTATATGCAGAACAGGGCCCTTGGCCAGTCAGTAAAGTACGCTTATAAGGTTTACTCATGGAGTACACACATAACAGGTAAAATATGCATTAGCGACTACTATAAAGACTTAATGGTAACACTTTAGAATAAGTACTTCCTATAAATCATGTAGAAATGTATTTATTAACTCCTAATTAACACTTTGTTCATTATTTGTTAACCATTATTTTTACCTTATTTCCCATCAATAAATAATTTATGAACAGTTTTATTCTGTCTTCTTGTCTGTTGGCTGTCTGTATAAAAGAAGAAACAAATGGTTAACAGATGATGAACGAAGTGTGAATTAATAATTGATGCCAGAATGCAAAACTTCGATTTTTCTCTCCCCTCTGCTTCGTTTCCTCTTTCTCTTACATTCCCTACTTTTTTCTATCACTTTCTTTCTTTCTTACTTCCTCTCTCTCTCTTGCTCTCCCTCCACCTCTCTCTCCCTCTCTCTGTGCCTGTCTGCCTGTCTGTCTGTGATGATCACAGCAGGGTGGCCAAAGCCTTTGGGACCACAACTACACATTCACTCACACACACTCACAAACACACACACACACACACACACACACACACACACACACACACACACACACACACACACTCTCTCTCTCTCTCTCTCTCTTTCTCTCTTCTTGCTGGATGTTCCTGAAAATAAAGGAATTCTCTCCAGGGTGACGTATCTCCACCAGTGAAATGAATCATCATCTCTCTCACACTGTAGTCTTCCGCTCTGTACGGCGGGAAAAGGGAGTGGGCTGACACTGACACTGTGTAAGCTCAGCCCTGGCTGGCTAACTTCATCTCACTTATTTTATTGATTAATTAACTTGGGAAATGAATCAACGCTTGCCCTTGGAGGGAACAAATCCAAAACACGACGTAATGTTGAACGCCACTCAAACAGCTGTGCGGTTGCAGTGGAGGGCGTTAATGAGACATGCTGGTGGATAAACAACTTCTGCCGCAAACAATGGCTCAGGGGCAAATGACAGCTTGTGTGATAGCGATCATCCAGACTGGGATTCTGAGAAGAATATTAGCATGTTTTTTCCCCTTCATTGTTGTAATTAATACGAAAGTGTTATATTTAGGTTTACGCATATCGAACAATATTAATTAAAGATGCTGTGGCACCCACCAACACAACACACACACACATGCACACAGACACACACAGACACACACACACAAACACACACGCACACACACACAAACACACACTTTGTCCTCTAGTGCCCATAGTAGGCTTAGGCTTTCCAAGGAACATTGGCACATTTCCTCCATAATTGTTCAAAAGAATATGAAACTTGTTCTTATTATAAATAACATATTTTTATGCTTATGCATGTTAAGACAATAACAGTTTAAATAATCTCTGCCCATCTATGAGACTGACCTCCCCCATCCTCCGGGCTTGAGGAGGACACTGGCATTGTTTACTTCATTGTTCTAATTAACAGTAAGGTGTTATTTCTTAGGCTTACGCTTGTTCGGACAATAACGATTCAAAGAAGCTGTGGCCATCTAAAAGACTGACCTCATCACAGTCCTCTTGTCCCTGGAGAAGATCTTTGGGAGGAACATTGACACATTTTACTTCAATGTTCTAATTAATACTGAGGTGTAATTTCTTAGGCTTACGCGTGTTCGAGCAATAACAATTTAAAGAAGCTGTGGCCATCTCAAAGACTGACCCCACATCACCCCCACCTCCTCAGTCCTGTTGTCCCTGGAGAAGGAGATGATCTCAGGCTCTAGTGCTAGCACAGCACATAAATAACCTCCAAGAGTGTGACAGCCCTGGCAGTGAAGACATTCATCTCAGCAAATAACTGATAAATTAGTTTGCTTATTTAATTACTGCAGGCTCGCTAATGAAGAGGAACCCTCAACCGTGGTGAAATATGTGTTCTGAGGCGAAATGTCGCTCCTGCCATTAAAAGGTACACTGTTAGGGAGGGGAGTGTGTGTGTGTGTGTTGGGGGTTGTGTTGGGGGGTGGATGGGGTGGATGATAGAGAGTAGAAGGTGGTGATGGTGGTGGACGGGGTGGAGGAGGTAGAGGCAGAGGGATTACTGCATGTGCATGTTGGTAGTGGCAGAGTGGGGTTTGGGATGGGGTGGTGTGGGCGGGAGCCTGCAGATGATAGTCCTGCCATCACTATGGCTGCTCTTAAGGGGGGATAAACATGAAAACTTTCTGGGACCCAGGCGGCAGGGGGGTGCACTGTCAATTGAAAACCACAAGGGCTTTTTGGTGATTTTTTTTGGTGGTGGGGAGCAGGGGAGGGGAGCCCAGTAAGTGGATCTTTTCAGGGGCCAGCCATCTTTCGGGGGGGTGGAGGATGGAAGGGGAGAGTCAGTACAGGGTGCATGCTACAGTTGCATGCTACACAGTGGCTGTGAGTGAGTGAGCCCACTGACTGCACACGTAGAGCCGACCCCCCCCCCCCCCTACTGTGGCTGATGCTGCTACTCCACGATGCTGCTTTTGTTCTGCTGTGGGCTCGGTAGTTAAGCAGCAGAGCTTTCCACTGAGCCTGGGATGTTCCAACTCAGTCCCTGGGTTAAGGCTCAGACATGCAGAGGCAGAGCAGTAACAAACAAAGACTGTCTGTCTGTCTGTCTGTCTGTCTGTCTGTCTGTCTATCTATCTATCTATCTATCTATCTATCTATCTTTCTATCTATCTTTTTGACAGCAGGTATGATTTCTGTGTTCCCTTTTATATAAGTTAACATATAACTACCATAATCACTGTGTACCTTCTGTGGAGGTGGTGTGGTGTGGTGTGTAATTCCAGTCGCCTCCGTGCTCAGGCAGAGTACTGCTGCAGATGTGTGGGCATGTGAGGATGATGGGCATCGGTGTATGTGTGAGCCAGTGTGTGTGTGTGTGTGTGTGTGTGTGTGTTGAAGGGGTTAATAGGGGATGTGTTGGCATGTGAGGATGTGTGTGTGTGTGTGTGTGAGTGTGTGTGTGTGTAATGGGGGTCGTGTTCCAGACGTTATTAAAATGGATGATGTCTAGGAGGCGTCCGTATGCCTCTCTACCTTTTTTTTCTTTTTTCCCCTTTTTGCGCTAACAGCCAAGAAGCTGTCGGTAGCGGCACCCACATTCTCCCAGACAACTAACTGCTGGCACTCTACACTCTCAGCCTCACGCTCACAGCACGTGGGGATGTGTGTGTGTGTGTGTGTGTGTGTGTGTGTATGTGCACATGGGACACAACAAGGAGAGGCTGGGAAAGGCAAAGACACAGGGAGGGAGGAAAGAAGTGTGTGTGTCTGTCTGTGTGTCTTTATGGGTATGTGTGTGTGTGTGTTGGGAGTGGGGGAGGGTGGCATGTGTATGTGTGTGGGTGGCATGTGGGAGCCTTGTAGCTTCATGTATGTGTGTGTGTTTGTGTGTGTATGTGTATTGTGTGCGTGTGTGTGTAGTGTGTGTGTATTGTGTATGTTGGTGGCATGTATGTGCAGAAATAAATATGCAGAGTTGATTCCTGCCCGTGCCGCTGGATGAACAGATGCCTGGCTCAAATGGCTTGATGAGGCCGGTCCTGCCGGATGCAGTTATTCGTCAGCGCTGCCTGATTATGTTCTCAGGGAAGGGGGAGACAACCTGTTTCCAGTGGGGATTGAGAGGACGCCGCCATCTCCCCATTGTCCTCCCATCACCAGCCTGTGCCTGTGGGGAATCCGTTGTGGTTCCAGGTGAGGAGAGGAAACATATATATATATATATAGTCCCTTCGGGGTTATGTTCCTGTATTGAACATATATTACACATATACATATGTGTAACTATTGTAATTATATATTTTTTTTCCTGCAGGCCGTTAATTCAAAACTTCATATTTCCGGCCTTCAGCCTAATGACAATGTTTCAGACTGTGCCTGATACCTCGTCTTACAGTACGTCAAGGTAAGACAGCATCGTCTCTACAATAAGGTAATGTTGGATAACAAGTTGAGAGATCAATATACACATACACATACATGCACATGCACACGTGTTTGCAGACACACACATACACCTATATGCAAACATATACGCTACAGCGTGCACAGTACACACACACACAAACACATAAATGCATACACACTCACACACCCATGCACACACACACAGAAACACACACACATGCACAGAAACACACATAAACACACACACTCATGGGTATGCACACACACACACTCAGAAAGACACACAGACTTACACAAATTCAAATGCAAATACACACGCATGCACACACACACACACACTAACACAGAGAGCTGTGTGCTGTTACGCACTTGAACCTATTTGGACAAAATGAACACTGATCCGTAAAAGATCCACATCCAGGAGAACAATAACACGGATTTGTAATAGTAAAGTTCAACCCACAAAACAACAGCAGCTCTTATTTAGACTGATTTAGAGTAGAGTTGGGGCATCTCTCAATCTCATTTACTGTAACACGATTCAGCTCTTTGAAGGACTGAAGGAGTTTGAGGCTTTTTTTTACAGCAGTTTATTAAATATTGGTTTGGCTCTGTCACGGGCCTCTGTCACCAGATTCCCCAGTGGAGCCGAGTCAGGTGACAGACTTTAAAGTGACTCGTGACATATAAGGGTGAGGGATTATCAGAGAGCTGCAAACACAGAGCCAGGGCTATGAGTCTCCTTGGAGTGCACTGCTAGAAAGCAATCGGACATGCAGTCCCCTGTGGTTTTACCAGGAAGTCAAGTCATCAAATCTGTACTTACAGTGTGAGTGTGTGTGTGTGTGTGTGTGTGAGAGAGAGGGAGAGAGAGAGAGAGAGTGGGTGTGTGTGTTTCTGTGTGTGGTGACCAAAGGTGGTCATTCTAAACTAATTAAAAAAACATTGATTTTGTTTTGAAAGGCGAATGAAGCTAAATGACTCTTGAATTACTCTGATTTAACTTAGCCAGGTATGTCACTTACCCATGTTAAGTGAAATGCCTCCACTGTGTCTTTTCTCCCTGGAATATGTTTATGTTGGTTTTTCAGAATTGTGTTATCGTTCCTGCTTCACTATTTACATTGTGTGTGTATCTCTGAGGTAACTTAGTCAGGCATGTGCCATGTGTTTTCTGCATTGTATATGTATATTTATGCATTATGCATTTATGCATCATTATATATTTATGCATCTGTGTGTATGTGTATGTCTGACAGAGACGCCTGTGGTTTGAGCTACTGACAGTGATGGAGTGGCAGTTAACATTGTCTGTCTCTCATTACGGGCTGAGACACAATGCAGGAAGCCAGCCCTCCACAATTAGACTAAAGGCAGCTTCCATTATGTGCTTGTCGAACAGCAATCTAACACTTTGCCATCTGTTGATGTTAGTGTTAATCATGAACATTTCTAGGCAGTTATTTTGCCAGGTGGCTTCCATAATTATGTTTTTCCTTCTGCAGATGTTTTAGGGGCAATGTAGAGGCTTTGCCAGGACGGACTGACAGCACATGAGAATCGGTAATGTGGAAATAAGTGCTTCCGCCAGCCATGTCCAACATTTAGTCACGGGCGGAGCAAAGGTTTAATTGTCGGTAGTAGGGGCAACAGCACTGGTGAGATTTCCTGCTGAGACCCTCGGGGCATAAAAAAAGATGCTTAAATGAACGACAAAAAAGAGGGGTAAAAAAATGAAAATAAAGATAATACAATCCTGCTTTAACCAGGCATCTGGACCAGGCTCCATCGTGTTTTAAAGGCCCCTCTGAAACAACACCATCTTATCAAATTATACATCCCCTTTACATCCCTTATACATTCACCCTTGTTGTTGTTTTTTTGGCTAGCACTTTGTGTGAAGTCTATATTTAAACAAACACTCTGACAATACTTGAATTAGAGGTTCAGGAGAAACGTTTTTTTTTTTTTTTTTTTTAAAGAAAGAAACCCAGATAGACAGTTTACAAAGAACACAAAGTACTTGTGCATGTAGGAAGAGCACCTTAGGGAGAAACTATAGCTATTACACCTACCCCTACACTATCATCTATAATCAAGTAAATAGTTCAGGCTGTTAGTCCCTACTCCCAGGTGTAACACGCACAACTGGCCGCTGACTACAGCTATTCACGCAACCTCATGTGAGATGTACAGGACAGAGCAGCTGAGGGGATGGCCAGCTGGAGCCGTACAGACAGATGCTCACCAAGGGTTAACCTGAACCAGCCGGCTACCGTTACAGTGACTGGGGCTGCTGGGGCCGTTTACATGATCCACTCAGCAGCACCTATCGCTTTCCGCCATGGCTTTCACCATGCCAACAACATGCATCTCATCCAGGACCACTGGCAAGCCTTTGCAGTTTCCTCCAACATTTCCTTAATAATTAAAATAACTAAATAAATAAATAAAAATACAAGACACTTGCACATGTGGGGAGATCACCCATTGTCCCACACTTCAGGTTTTCCTAACTACAGCCATTACAATTATCCATACACTATGTGGGACACATCCTCAGCAGTGTACCTCAGGATCAACGGGTGTTTCGGGCCTTTGTTCACTGTACACCCTCCCCTGAGGCGGCCCCACTAAAGGTGATCAATCCTTTAGCGTGTGTCCACAGTTTAGCTACCTGCTACCAAAATTTCCAAAATGTACTTCCACAATTCACTTACAACCACCGTTTACTTCCAAAATTTACTACTTACTGCTCATTACCAACTGTTTGCACCAAAGCATAAAAAAATAAATAAATAAATAAAAATTAGAGAAAGAGGAGGGGAAGGAGAAGGGGGGAGAGGGAGTCTGTCTGGGCTTCGCTCACCCCAAGGGCCTGTCTGGGCCTCATCTCCTCCTCCTCCTTCTCCTCCCCCATCTCATCTCCTACACCGCCCCCGCCCGACTTCCAAAGTTTTACTTACAAAATTAACCACAACCACAATTTACTTCCAAAGGAAGAAGTAGAACAAGTATGATTTCCACAGCGTATATTCCTAAGCTTGGCGCAGCTCTGTGGTGTGATGACAAATGTTGCTGGGCAGAGAACAATGGCACATGCAGCACAGCAGTAGCAGAATGGTTTCATTATTGTTCCACTGTTTGCATGGCGATGATCCATTTGGAAGTGAAAATCACAACAACCTGCTCATACCAGCGGCTCAGCTGTGCACTTTTGAGTGTTGCATTGTATTTTTTTAGGAGTTTTCGGGTAAAACTTTCACTGCAAAAAAACGGTTAAATGAAAACTTAAAATGACCTTATAGAGTCACATCTTGCACTGAAACTTTTCTCATGAAAATGCACAAACACACTACACATAAATAGTACATAGTTAACATACAATATAAAACTGGATGAAGACATCAGCATCAATATAATAATGATGTTGGAATCACATAGAGCTTTGCAGTCATACACTGTTAGACCTTTCTGTAAATTCTACAGTTTCATACTACATATCAAAGAGTAAAATACGGCAAGTGATTTTTGTAGTATATTACTGTGGTTGGCTTTGCATTTTTTGAAATTGCAGTAAGTCACGGGGCTTTGTTTAAGAAATACAGTAACTTAGCCTACTAATTTCCAATCTTTTTGGCACTCATTTGTCTCCATAGCCAGCTCGAGCACTGGCTTTTGTACTCAGACACAGGCAGACGGTCAATGTCAAAGCAACGGACACAGGGAGCGGAGCACACAAGTCGAATGCGGAAACCAAGCCGAAATAACCGACAATTTACAAGTTGCTGAACAAAAGGTAACTAATGATTTGAATGTAAATTGTGTGAAATACAGTTGTATTGTTCACCACATAGCCGTATAATTGGAAGTTAGTTGAACTAACAGTAATGAATCGTCAAGCTAGCTAGCATCTCCGAGAATGTATGTGTGTAAGATATGTCCACATCAGACTATGGACTTCAGAAAGTTCTGCCATCACGTAAAAACGCACCGTAATCTGGCCAATTATCGTTTTTCGTGTGGAATTCAACAATGTCCATGCAATTTTCGCACATTCTCTGCATTCAAGTCGCATATGCGCAGAAATCACCACTATCTGAGTCGAAATCCAATGCTACAACAGCCTAGCATTCACACGTGTAGTGTTCAAGGATGTGACCATGTGGCAGACAGCATTTCCTCGCTGTGTGCCCATCTAAGGATATACATGCGAAGTGGAAAGAAAGTTGTATGTCCGTTTCACGGTTGTTCGAAATCATTTAGAGTTCGGTCATCTTTTGCAACCCATGTGTCACGCAAACACAGCCAGTCATGGATGGCGCAGTGTGTACTACCAGATAAGGCTAGTTCTATCGACGAAGTTAATGTCCATGACGAGTCCGTGTGTGTATCTGACTTAAATGTAGATTCCAGCACGTCAATCACTGACACTGACCCATTCCTCAGGACCTTGGCTCTGTTTTATTTAAAACTGCAAGCTATTTTGATTTGGTACAGAAATTACTCTTAACTGAGCAAGTTACGTCAAGGGTACGTATTTACCTCCTTCACTTGCAACGTTACTACCCCGTCAGGAGGTACCGTAGCTACAACGTATGAATTCACTAATCTGCAATGTTGTGACAACGTAACCGTGTTAGCCGGGTAGCATGTAAGAGGCCTAGCTCGCTCTTAACTGAGCGGGTTTTAGTAATTTCTGTACCAAATCAAAATAGCTGAAGCTCTTACACAACAATGTCTAAGTTTAACCGTGCTGGGGTTCTCTAGGTAGCTAGCTAGGTAACGTCTCTAGTACTAGCCCAGTAAATGAGGTAAATTGGTGCACCGTCTTGCTTGCGCAAAACAGACGCCCACTGCATTCTAGGTATCACTGACAAGGGACACATTTATATTCAAATATCTTTACAATACAACATATGGTCTTGCTGTTTAGAATTTTAAACTATTTAATTATAGCGACTTACCTTCCAATTTCCCACCAACGGACCTCTTCCCATTCACACACCGTCTTCAGGGGGCGGGGTAACTTGGCAGATAGGCAGTAGAAGAGTTGGCGGGAGGGCCAGGCAGGCACCAGCCTAACTGTCAATCAGAGGCAAGCTACCAATAGAAATCCACCCTTTCTCCTCTTTAAGATCCCGCCCACCGCGTTCATTTGAACTTGCAAGCAAACGTTCTTGGTTTGCAAAAGATTTTGAGGGTCAAAACTTTTCGACTTGCAAACAAAACTTTGGCCCGCAATCAAAGATTTCACATTTAAAATGAAAGAAAATCAGACCTCAATCAAATATTTTTCCAGCTTAAAAATGTAAACATGTTTTTTTTTTGTTTTCAAAGCTGTATATTTTGTTTGGATTTTTTTCTTTGTTTGAATAAAAAAGGAACAAAACTACCCCCATACAAATCAATCAAGCAATTTCACAAACAAAACATTTAGGCAGTGACTCGAACAATCAGCCTTGTCACATAAAGCAAAATGCGAAAAAGCTCAGTGGTTCAGCAATTACAGTACAGAATTGGTGCTTCTTGCGCCTTTTTCCAGTGTATGTTGGCAGATGGATCAAACATCCTTTGGAAAGTGTGGTTTGGTAGTTGTGCCTTAAACTGAAGGAAATCACTGAACTCATTTGTGCTCCAAAAATTAATCACAATGAGGTTGCACTTCTGAAAGTGCTGTTGGAAGAGTATTTGTATTTGCGCAAAACAATGTTCCCTGGCCACAGTCTAAAACCAAAACATCATTACTTGTTGCATTACCCAGACCTTATCTTTCAGTTTGGACCACTGATACGGTTATGGACCATGAGGTTTGAGAGCAAGCATTCTTATTTCAAGGAGTGTGCTAGAAAACTTCACAATTTTTTAAACCTCAGTAAAACCCTAGCAAAACGACACCAGCTTCTCCAGTCATATTTAAGCAGCGGCTGGTTATTTCCACAAACTATCCAGGTTGCTGGTGTAGCAAATGAACTCGATATTGAGTCGTATAACAGCAACATACAGAGTGTATTACAGACCTCTGTCATCAGCAAACACACAACCTCAGAGGTTTCAACGGTGATATATAAAGGGACTAAATACACTAAGGGTCTTGTTGTTGTTCTGGAGAACAATGAGGACACACTGGTGTTTGGGAAAATATTATAATATCATTCTCATTGATGATAAACAGGTGCACTTTCTTGTTTTGGTGCACCATTCTGTTTTCCTCATTGACCTAGGAGTCCACCACTTATTTCAGTCAGACAGCAAGTATGTGTGTGTTAATGCCGATAGTCTGCAGGACTATTATCCATTGCCAGTGTACAGCATCCTTGACATCCCTGTGGTTTCCTTGCATCATTCAGTATGTTCTTCCCTCTAGGTGTGGATGCTGAATGTATTACAGAAATACAGAGAGTTCTACCGGAACTGGATGATGACAACTTGGAGGCACTGGTTGGACACCTGGCATTTGTGGTGGGAGTAAAGGAGAAAAAGCACCTGGCTTTTCTGGAATTTGATGACATGCAAAATCACTTAACTCGGATACAATGTCGCCAAATAATTGAAGCTTTTTAACCAAAAGGTGAGAACAAATGTGTGTATTAATTAAAAATCTGAAGTTGATAAGTTTCAAAATATAGTTTTTAAAGAAACTTTGGAATATGTTCATATAACAATGCTATTATATGTCTTCAGTGCTTGTATTTGTGTCAAGTACTTCTCGAATCATGATTGACTGATGTTAAAGATTGATAGCTCCACAGTTTACTGAGAAAGTCATACTTGCACCAAAATCAACACCATCACACATATTTACAACCACACATACAAGGACAGACAACATTTCATTTCCACATTCAACATTATTAATACACCCACAAAACTCATGCACAGACACACTCACTAACCATACGCAACCCTTTGGTGGCATGTATGTGCAGAAATAAATATGCAGAGTTGATTCCTGCCCATGCCGCTGGATGAACAGATGCCTGGCTCAAAAGGCTTGATGAGGCCGGTCCTGCCGGATGCAGTTATTCGTCAGCGCTGCCTGATTATGTTCTCAGGGAAGGGGGAGACAACCTGTTTCCAGTGGGGCACTGAGAGGATGCCGCCATCTCCCCATTGTCCTCCCATCACCAGCCTGTGCCTCTGGGGAATCCGTTGTGGTTCCAGGTGAGAGGAAACATATATATATATATAGTCCCTTCGGGGTTATGTTCTTGTATTAAACATATATTACACATATACATATGTGTAACTATTGTAATTATATATTTTTTCCTGCAGGCCGTTAATTCAAAACTTCATATTTCCGGCCTTCAGCCTAATGACAATGTTTCAGACTGTGCCTGTGGGACGCCTGTGGTTTGAGCTACTGACCATGTTGGCGGGCAGCTAACAATGTCTGTCTGTCTCTCATTACGGGCTGAGACACAATGCGGGAAGCCAGCCCTCCACAATTAGACTAAAGGTAGCTTCCATTATGTGCTTGTCGAACAGCAATTTAACCCTTTGCCATCTGTTGATGTTAGTGTTAATCATGGCCATTTCTAGGCAGTTATTTTGCCAGATGGCTTACAAAATTATGGAAACTGCACACTCCATCGGTAGTACAACAAAGGCTCTGGCATTCAAAACAAAGCACTGAGAATATTGTAAATGCACACAATGTTTATTTAAAAAACTGTTCTTACATGCAGTGGTTTGCTGTTGTTTCTCGTCACCGCCATGATGAAAGTCCAAACAAGTCGATTGTACTACCTCTCCTCCTATTCTTCCTGCTGGTTCGTGTTCGTCAATCGACTTGTGCGGACTTTGATCATGGCGGCGACGAGAAACTACAGCAAGGTACTGCCTCTCAAAACTGTTTTATTAATAAATGTTGTGTAGACTTACAAAGTTCTCAATGCCCCATTTTAAATGTCAGGGTGTTTGTTGTACTACTGATGGAGTGTGGAGTTTTTTCGAGCTGTTTTAATGGTTTAAAAATAGCGTAGTCGTCAAGCTTCGTCTAAGGGCTCCTACCACTTCCATTGTTAGCCTTCTGGGACAAACGATAAAAAATTGTTAAACTCTGAATGCAACAGGCTAAATCAATTTTGCTCCTCAGTACACATACCAACTCGGTATGATGTTTTAACATGCCAATTTTCATTTTACACCGAAGTTCTCCTTTAATTGTTGGTAGTAGGGGCAACAGCATTGGTGAGTTTCCCTGCTGAGGCCCTCAGAGAATAAAAAAGTTGCCTAAATGAAAGACAAAAACGTGAAAAAAATGGAAATAAAGAAAATACAATCCTGCTTTTACCAGGCATCTGGACCAGGCCCCATCTTGTTTTGAAGTCGCTTCTCACCATCTTATCAAATTATACATCAATTACACATTCACCTTTGTTGTGTTTTTTTGGCTACCACTTTGTGTGAAGTATATCTTTAGACAAACACTCTGACAATACTTGTATTAGAGGTTCAGGAGAAACAGAAGAAGAAGTAGAAGAAGAAGTATAATTTCCACAGCGTATATTCCTAAACTTGGCGCAGCTGTGTGGCGTGATGACGAATGTTGCTGGGCAGAGAACAATGGCACATGCAGCACAGCAGTAGCAGAATGGCTTCATTATTGTTCCACTGTTTGCATGGCGATGGTCCATTTGGAAGTGAAAATCACATGAACCTGCTCATACCAGCGGCTCAGCTGTGCCCTTTTCAGCATTGCCAAGAGATACGCAGGTCACTCAGTTCCAAAAGCACCTGATTGGTCCTTTACTTCCAGACTCCAAGTCACCAGACCCCAACCTCTAATATGGCTGTGGTTACTTGGAAAGGTCACTGGCATTCTTTTGTGACATTCTATTATTTTAGGAGTTTTCGGGTAAAACTTTCATTGAAAAAAATGGTTAAATGAAAACTTAAAACGACCTCTCACTAAAACTTTTCTCATGAAAATACACACTACAGATAAATAGCATATATTAAACATGCATATAAAAATGGATGGAGATGCACACTGCACAATGTAAAAAAGTATGAACAGAAAGATTTGTATGTTACATACATAAATATCAGCATGTATACTATATGTGTGTATTTATTTTAAATGTATAGTCTTGCATATGCATACAGTATGCATATCCATTAACGAACAAAGCAAAACAAAAACGTGTTGATGTTCTTAAGGAGATGTTGAGGTAGCTTAATCTATTTGAGTCGTCTTAGATAGAGACAATGCTGCTGTGCCTTCCTCACAAGGGAATGATTAGTAATGTGGACCCAAAAATACTTAAAACTCACCGCCCTCTCCACCTGGGACCCATTCATATGAAGGGAATGGTAAACACCCTGTTTTCTATGCCCAAAGTTTGTGACCATCTCTTTTGAAACATTACGTAACATGGAGTAAATTGTTGTTCTGGCACCAGTGTGTTAATTAATGTACTTCCTTCAAGTAAGGCTGCTCATTGTTGTTTGAAATGAGGCCAGGTACCACTGTGCCATCAGCATCAACATTACAATGATGTTGGAATCATATACAGCTTTGCAGTCATAGGTATACAGAGAGTACAAAAAAGGACTTAAAACACAACCTTGTGGTGAGTAAATGCAGTGTGTAGAATGATATTACTGGCATCATCTGCAGATCTGCTGGGGATGAAGGCCTTGGGACAATGTGGAGCATATTTAATTCTTCACTAACCTCTCAAAGCGCTTTATTGCGATAGGTGTCAGAGCAAATGGATGGTAGCCATTCATGCAGTCTGGATCTGATTTCTTAGACACAAAAACAATTGTTGATGTTTTAAAACATGATGGAACTGTTGTCAAAGTTAGAGAGAGATTAAACATAGATTTCACTTGGATTTAGATGGAAACCATTTCTACAGACTGGTTGATAAATGAAACCCATCGAGTTTTATTTGCGACAGTTGTGTAGCATCAAACATGACTCATTTGCCATGATGCGTCGCTCTTTCAAAGGCAACCAGAGGTTCATCAACATCGAACAGCACTTTCACTGTACTTCACTTGAGCTCTACGCATGCCAGTGCAGAGCTGTAAGACATGAGTCAACATACAGTACAGGCTTGAGCTGTTTTATGCAGACAGGCAGGTTTTTTAGTAACACTTTATTTGGGTAGTCCACCCCACACAGACTTTACAGATGTGTTTTTGAAATTCAGCTTCACTGTGTTTATTGTTCGCTGATTTATGAACTTAATAAAAAAAAAAAACCCCTAATCTTAACAGGACAGAAAGTTTCAACAGATGGTGAATTAACAGTCTCAGCATCTGTGAACACGTCGATACCAATCTATATGCAGGGGCGCCGCTAAGGGGGGGGGGTAGGTCAGGATGATTCAGGGGGCCCAGGGCTTCACAGGGCCCACAGAGGACTATGATGTGGTTGGGCTGGGGCCCTAAAATAATTTTCTATCAGCAGGCCCACAATTTCTAGCGGTGCCCCTGTCGAAAGGGCCATCTATAGGACCATCTGAACACCTGATTGGTAGTCATATGGCATCATGGTGTGGGTGACTGTCATTGACTGAGGTGTGTGTAATAAACCCATGCACTGCACATGTAGTTCCTGCTTCAAACTAACAAACAACAAAACAAACAAACACAACGTCTGCTAAACATTATACAGTACTCCAAAACACTCGTAGCTGTGATCAAGAATCGGGCAATGGGCCATACAGGGCTTAAAAACTAACAGCCAAAGTATATCACTGCAACACCATTTGTTTGGTGTCAACAGCAAGGCTGAGGCTACTGGTATTCTACTGAAATGAGCAAAGATAAAATAAGAAAAAAGGTTTCCTTTGCTGGCACCAGAAAGGTAAGGGAAAGGAGAAGAGAGAAGGGGGGCTTCACAACCACACACACACACACACACACACACACACACACACACACACACACACACAGTCTCTCTCCACACACACACACACACACACACACACAAACTCACTTTGTCTCTGCACACACACACAAACACACACACAGACACACAAACTCACTTTGTCTCTCCACACACACACACACACACACGTCCGCTAGCAGAAGGGAGGCCCCTGGGAGAGGGAGAGGTGTAGCCTCAGTGATTAGTTTTTAGGAGGCGAGGGAGGCTTGTCTGCCCCCTGTGGCACCTCACTTCAAGTGCAGCGCTCGGCCCAGCCTGCTCCAGATGAACACACAGTAAATAATAGCCTGCATTTGGTGCCTTTGGGATGCAATACAACAACATGGTGAGAAAGTGGGTAGTGTGTGTGTGTGTGTGTCTGCCTGTGTATATGTGTTTGGGGAGACAGTGTGTGTGTCTGTGTGTTTGTGTGTGTGTCTGTTACGAACTCATAAATAAAATAAGAAAGGGGAGCACAACATAAGAAACCCAGGAGTCAAAAATATACCTGTGATTTTAATTAAAGACGGTAAAAAGGTGATGAAAGCGTGAAAACACAGGAAACAAAGAATAGAGGCCCTGCAAACTCATCTTTAAAGTGAAAAATCAAACTAACTAAACCATGTGAGTCTTTCGCAAGGCTGCCTGCTACTCTAAAATAAGCTGTGCTATGTGCCCAAAAGAAAGCAAAATCACCAAACCCGCCACCAACACAAAAACACAAGCAAGATGTAAAACTCAAGAAAAAGTGCAGCAGTTGCCCCACATGTGAAGATGCCACAAAAGCCTATGTGAGAAAAGAGCAGCACGTCTCAGAGGAGCGAGCAGAGGAGTGTGCTTCTTGAGATTGAAATGAGCTTCTCCATGCTGGATCAGCACAGCTTTTATTGGGCAGGCCCAACCCTCTTAATGAAGGGGCACCTGCACACAATCACACAGGCAGACAGCAGAAACACACAATCATTCAATTAGGGCAACTGCAAGGGACACAGGCAAACAGGCATACAACCAAAGCTATGAAACAGTGTATGTATGAGTGTGTTGGGGGAGGCAGTGTGTGTGTGTGTGTGTGTGTGTGTGTGTGTGTGTGGTGTGTGTGTAGGGGCAGAGGAGTGTAAGTCTGTGAGTGTGTTGGGGGTTTTTGTAATTGTGTGTGTGTGTGTGCAGAGTAGTGGACTGATTGAAAAGAAAAAGAACAGGAAACTAATGACTGTAATGGATAAATGAATGTGTGGTTCTTTATCAGCTATTTTAAAGAGGCTTTTTTTATCTCTTTAACTGGGGTACTGGGAAAAAGACAGAGACAAAGGGAGATGAATGAGAAGTAATAAAAGGAGAAATATCCCCAGGCATGAGTACGACTATGACTCCATTTAAGACTAACAAAGATGTCTGCCAACACTGACATCACCTCTAGCACATCTCTTCTGTCTTCCTTAAACATGGATACACAGAGAACAACAATCTGCTTGAAAATAGCTAAAGCAAAGGGTGAGTCGTGATGCCCTTCTGGGTGCTAGGAAACAAAATAACCACACACACACACACCCAAGAGAAAGAGACAGACACAAACACACACACACACACACACACACACACAAACCATACACACACTCGCACACAAGAGAGACACACCCACACACCACACACACGCTCCTATTGAAGAGTGGATCCAAGGTTGTTGTTGTAGTTTTTGGTCCAATTTAGCAAAAACTGCCCTGACTCAGCGTTTTTTTGTCTCACTTCTAATACGGTGCCCACCCAGCACGCTGCTCGTGCCTCTTTCAGCCAATAAAGCCGACCGAATGAAACCTGCTTACAGGACTACTTTTAAATCACTTTATCGTATACCACACCAAGACATGTCAATACAATTGTTGTCAGAATAATGTAGTTACACGTCTTTGGGTCTGAACTGACTGGTTTGGAGTGTGTGTGTGTGTGTGTGTGTGTGGGTGTGCGTTTGTCTGTGTGTGTGTGTCTGTGTGTGAGTGTGTGTGTGTGTGTGTGTGTGTGTGTGTGTGTTTGTGTGTGTGTGTGAAGAATGTGCTAATCCATACAGTCTAGGCAGTGGAATTGCAGAGTGGGTCCAAAATGCTTTCGGGATCACATTTTCTTTTATTTCGGACGTGTCCCAGCTTGAAGTAAAGTGTGCTTGGCAGTTTCCTCCTGTCTTTGACGTGAATGCATTAAAGAACAGTGTCAAGGTCAACTTTGACCGCCTTTAACACTATTTAAAAGACTAGAAGAAAGAGAGAGAAAGACAAAATTACACAGAACTTTCCTGCAGTGTACAGTAATGAGATCTCCCTGTTCATTGCTCTGATACATGGTGTGCTGGCTGAACATTTGTACTGCTTCACACTATTAATGTACCTGGAGTAGTAAACCAGCATCAGAGGCATTGTGTACGCATTCAGCTCTTGTGCATTTATATATAACTGTATCACTCAAGCAAGGGCCCTGTTCTTATATTGATTGTACTGTTGTGCGTTTAGATACAATTCTGTTGCTGAAATGAGGGCCGAAGGAGCAGAATACCCTGACTTACAAGGCAAAGGGACATTGAGTATAAACATCTTCATGGATAAATAAATTATGAAAGTTCCTAATTTGAGGCACTGGATTACGTAAACTGTGTTTTGAGTATCAGTGCTACTCTCCATGACACCAACTGACACCAAACCTGGCACATTCCTGTTTTTAAGCAGCTTAGACAAACCACTGTTTTAACAGGCTGTTATATCTCTGGCAGAGACCAGACATAATGTGTTACTTAGCCATCACAAGCTCTCTCTAAATGTTTATGACACCTTTTATTTGCTGTGGTTGTCCCCTATCTACAAATGTTCATATTAGAAATAAACATATCAGCAGAAACCTGAGTTTGGCAAAATTAAGTGAACAATTAGAATTACATAAAATCACTTTCAACAAGTAATATGCAATGTCTCTGTAGGTGGACTATCCAAAGTAAAATGTTACGATACTTGAATTGTATTACACATAGTGTCTGTGACTCCAGTAGAGTAAGCCACTATCAATATTAATTCTCCTATCAAGTTCAAGGTTACTGGTCTCCATGGAGACAAATATTGACTTCAATCAAGGGAAATGGCTGCACAGTAGTTTACAGCACACAAAACAGTGCATACTTAAACACATTTGAAGGACAAATCTGCAGTACGATTTTGCTCAGAGAGAGCTGTGCAAATTGGCAGTCTGTAAACATTTAGACGGAATAACAATGTAATAACAGTGTAAGTGATGTGAATAATGTGATTGACTAAGTGGAATAGAGGAAAAAGTAAATATTTGTGCAGTAATGCAAAGTTTGCCAGCAGGTAAAGGAGCTGAGGGTTCAGCTAAATCAAGCATTGCTGCTCTTGTAATGCTAACCTTTTTAACCCTTTGGCATTAAGTAGCATGGGAGTCATCATTGCAAGTGCTGCTAATAGCAACATGACCTTGCTCTTCTGCGCATTGATTATCGGCTGATGCTTAATTATGTTATATGGCATGTTTGGAAAAAGATCACACTCTGGTGCTAAAGGGCTAAGCTAAAGTGTTAGCAGAACTGCTTCTTCAGCAGCATGAAAGGGCATCCATTGCGGTCCTGTGCCATGCAGAATTAGTTAGTGGCCTGGGCTTGCATAGTTTACACAGTGAGTACATGTAGTCTCTCTCTCTCTGAATTCACTTTGCTGCCCTCCATGGGCTATAACCGCACTAAGTAAGTTTGCAGGAGCAGGCCGTCTGTCTGTAGGTCGAGAGACAATTCCTCTTCCAACATATTAGATACTAAGATACTAAAAATACTAACGTTTTTGTCTTCTCAAAAAAGAAAGCAATCACAACAAATAAATGTGTATAGATAAAAAAATACAAATGCATTACAAATAATATACCTGAGCATTGGTACTGTATGCGTCCATGCAAAAAGGAAAATAAAAGAAAAGATACATATCCACTGGTAACCTCCTCTAGTCATCATGCAATACATGCCCCCTTATAACCCGCTATTTCTAAAAAACTTGTAAAACAAGGAGGTGAGGAACTTCAGCATTTTAGTTGCTTTGACAATGACATTGCCTAAATATAACTGACAGAAAACATCAAATAGAATAGAAGAAGAGGAAAAAAAAAAAAAACAAATGAGGAAGACACCGATGTGTCTGCCTAATGGCTGCATCTAATGAGCCCTCTGATTTTTGACTCCGATAAGATCAAAACACTTTTTTTCCCCTAGAATCATCACTGAGGCTGAGTCAGGTCAAACAGTTCCCTTCGTTGGACGAGAGAAGCACTCTCACTACGTTACATCATGCTATCGTGCTTGACAGATAGCGGTCCACTTCAAAAGTCTTCATAAATCCTTTGACTCTCTCTTAAAACCTTGGACAAACTGCTACTGTTTGAAACATATATAACCTCTTTTAAAGGCATGCTTCACTGTGGTGAAGTGGCTTCAAGTTTGTGCATTTTACCGGCAAGCATGCCATAAAGAATATGGATCACAGCTATTTGCGTAGTCGTATCCTTATCTTGAAGTTCTTTTTATGTTCTTTTTAAAGTTTATGTCTTCAGTATCACTGTGCATAAATATTTGCTGTAGCTTACTGTTTCTTTTTTATTTCCATGTATAAGTATAATTAATGCCAGCTGACTTCCACTATATTAGCATCGCTCTCTCCTTTCCGTAGTGAAAAACCTCTAGCAGGCATACGGATGTGGAAACTACAGTAGCTTAGAGCTGGGACGTCATGAAATGCATGAACATGCAGTGACTAGCAGCAGTTTTGCTATATTTATTGTACTGTCCCCATTGAATTAAATTAAAACTAATTAAATGGCTTAGCCATATGCTAACTGTGGCAAAAAGGCCCTTATGTAAGACCGCATAATGCATAAATTATTCCTGGTGTCTCAAAGCAGTGTTGAAGTGATGGAGGGATTGCAAAGCGCATGCAGAGTTTGACTTAGCAACATGCACTTTGCAGTGCTGAATCATCTGCCCCCCCCCCACACACACACACAGTTACCCAATACAAACACACACATACACACACAGTGCACACACACACACACAACACACACACACACATACTTACATACGCATGTACAGACACTCACCTCCACACACGCATACACACAACCGCGCATGGGCACGCAGACACACACACACACAAACACACACACACACACACACACACACACACACACACACACACAGGGACCCAGCTCTGCACACACCTTGCCTGTAATCCACAGCCCCCAGTGGGCTTCTGAGTGAGTGCTTGTCCCATCAAAGTGATTGACAGACGGACATCGGATCCCACTCTCGCCCGTGACAATATAGATGCTTTGCCCTCGCGTCTCCTTTGTCAGATCTGGCCGACCAATCGGCACAGGGCAAACAATGTTCAGCCAGAGAGGAGGGT
Organism: Coilia nasus; assembly: GCA_027475355.1. NCBI lineage: Eukaryota > Metazoa > Chordata > Actinopteri > Clupeiformes > Engraulidae > Coilia > Coilia nasus. The sequence continues at coordinate 8,116,107 of CM050199.1, forward strand.
GGGCACAGGGACAATATTTCATTTACTGCTGAGTAGAATATTGCTGCCCCCCCACCCCTCCAACACCCCCATTTTCCTCCCTCCCACACACACACACACACACACACACACACACACACACACACACACACCTTCCCCTCTCCCCTGCAGTCAGGCACAGTCTATGCAATGCTAATCATTTACAAGACCTTGATTTATGGTCCCTTTTCACTCACAAGAGTGAGTAACAGTCTGCCAGTGTGAACTCAAGGTTTTTTATAACAGGTGCTTGGGTGGTGTGTGTGTGTGAGAGTGAGTGTGTGTATGTGTGTGTGTATGCAAGTGAGTGTGTGTATGTGTGTATGTGTGTGTGTGTGTGTGGGAGAGCTAAGACGAGGTATGACATGATACTCACGCCATTCACTTCTATTTTGACTGAGCTGAGCCAAGGTGACACACGTTTCATATTGTTTATTTCTAAAATGGAGGTGACAAGTTGATTCACAATGGATTAGTCTACCAGTTTTGCAGTCATTTGTGTCAAGCTAGTTCAGCTTGTGTCTGTATAGCATGGAGACTTGCTGGTCACATGTTCTTGTTAAACAGACATGGAAAATTCAATGGTATTTGGTAAATTATATTTCAATCACAGTCGTAACTGAATGGAGCTGAATTTAAGTGCTAAATAAATGTGCTGAAGTCTGTCATGACATTGCCTCCTGTGTAAGGATGGATGGATTAGCATAAAGTCAGTGGTTCTGCAGTTTAGGATGTCCAAAAAACCTTTTCAGTGAGGAAGCAGTGGACTCATCATTCAGTCAATAGGTTTGGGTCTCTGACAGGGTGATCTACCAGAACTGATTCCACTGTAAAATGCATAGGCTGCTCTCTTCTATCACTGGAGGACATTGCAGACAGCCAGTGCCTTCCCAAAGCAAAAAGAAACATCATAAAAGACTCCTCCCACCCTGGCCACCACCACATTGAACTGATGCCTTCAGGAAGGCGCTACAGGTCAATCAAAGCATGCACAAACAGACTACTACACAGTTTTTTCCCCCCAGATCACACTTGGTATAATATGTGTCACTCTGCACTTAATCTACCTAGCACTTTATCTTCTTCTCTGTCAGTGTTGTCTAAGTCTCCCTTGTTCTGTCCTGTGTGATGATGTGTGTCCCTGGTGTGTGGGTGTATGATGTGTGTGTCTTTTTAAACTCCACTGGATTGGGCAGCTGTAATTTCACTGTCTTGTATACAGTGACAATACAGGTATACATCTAAATAACTCACAGTAATGGTTTGGTTATCAGAAATTCAATTACTAATCCACACCCACCATGACCTGCCTGTTTTCACAGCTCTAAATGCTTTTCTAATGCTTTCCTAATGTTCTGTTAATAATCACTATCCTCGAATCACCAATATTCTTGAAATGTTGTAAAGGTGCACTTTCGTCTCTCTGTATAGATTATCAGGAATGACAAAACAACTTCAATGTGCCTTTGAGTGAAAAATCACTTGTTTACTTTCAGACGTACTGTGCCGAAAGTATCTTTCTTTTGCTTTCCCTATCCTTCACTAAATAAGAGCTCTGTGGAAAGAAAACCAATACGTCAACATGCCGTTTTATTGACAAAAAAACAACAATGGCTGGCAGGAGCAACATTTGATGTAGCCACAGGACAGAAAAAAAGCAAAATACAACCAGTCGGCGAAGCTGGCAGAGACGCTGGATTACATACCTGGAATTTCATGCCTTCACGGAGCCACTGAATTAAAATTTCCCTCACCTCTGTGTCACCTAGATCTGTCTCGGACAGGCCTGCGGGTCATTATTCATCCCTAAGATAAACATTAGTGCGATCGCAGATAGCACAGCACAGATTCACATCCCCACTTGGCTCACAGAAGATAAAAAGGAACACCTGCAGCTCCGGGACCTTGCTCTGAGTTCAATTAAATAATAGGGAGAGACACAGAGAGAGAGAGAGAGAGAGAGAGAGAGAGAGAGAGAGAGAGAGAGAGAGAGAGAGAAGGAGGTTGAGAAAAGAGAGCGAAAAGAGAGACAGAAGAAGAGACAGAGTACAAGCCTGAGACAAATGGAGAGAGTCCAACAGACAAATAGTTTACTTTTTTCCCTTATGGCCCCAGAACAAGAATCAATCTTATATTGGCCATATTTCCACTTTAATGACTTCAGAGAAATACTTGTGACAGTAATGCTAAAGCTCACTGGAGGGTCAGTGACCAGAATACAAACTTGTGTGAAACCATATTAGTTAATACGGCTAGGCACCACTGAACTGACTACTGAATTTATACGACATCTTAACCGAAATGGGTAGAACAATTGGACTAAAATCTGATTTTGTTTCCATGGAGCCATATGGACACATGTATCATTAGCAGATCACAAGGGATTTCACAAGGGGACGTTAACTGTAAAAAAACATTAGAAATGTTATTTCGCCTCCCTTGTACAGTACGTACACAACAGCATTCCCACAGCGCTCAACAAAAGTGCTGACTGTGAGGGTAATGCATTTAGCATTCTCCCTGAAAAGTCAACACACCAGGGACCTTTTATTGTGTTTGCTGTTTGGATGTGGCTTTAGCGAGATCATGCCCATCCTTTGAAATGGTAAACACTGTCAAAGCTAAATATGAGTGTTAATCACATTTAGCTGTAGCAATTGAAATACAAAATCCAATCCATTCGAGGGAAAATAGCAAACAAAGTGAAACAGGATGAAGGGTGGCGTATTAAACAGTGTAACCTCAAACAATGACACCATGTCCAGCAGCAAAGTTACCTCTGGCAATGTTTGCATTGTGAACCCATATCATTGAAATACTCTGGAAACGGGTCAACTATGCAGCAGCCTACAAAAGGCCTTGACAAAGTTTAGAAGAAAAAAAAAACACTGGAAAAAAGTAGTTGTTTTTGATTGGTTGCATGCAGCACTATCACCACCACCACACACAGACACACACACACACACACACACACTCACACACACTCACGCACACACACACACACACACACACACTCACGCACACACACACAACCTATCATCGGCCACCACAGTCAATTCTAGCAGTTTTCTGGCCCCTCCCAATGCACAGTTTAGACTGACGACCAACAAGTTCACTGCATGTCCTACTATCCATGTATCCTTGTAGATGTGTAAAACATAAAAAACAATGCTACAGTCAATTACTGTCTATTACTGTCATGTCCCTGCTGCTATATGTGTGGACACAAGATGTATTACGCACATAATAGACATTTGTTTATGAGGCACAGAAGCTGGATAACTCCCAGTGAGTGAGCTCATCCAAGTGTGGCTGTGACAGAGAGTACAGTAGCCTGCTGTCATAAATACAGACAAACACTGAGAGCAATGGGGGGGGAGAGGGGAGAGGGGGGATGGGGGGATGGAGGGACGGGGGAGAGGGTAGAGAGGAGGGAAAAGAGATGTGGGATGGTAACCATGTGAAAACATTTTAATTTAATCATGCAAATTTACTTGTCTGTGCTCCCTGCACTGCCATCACTGTAAATCAGACACAACTCTGTTGTGTTGCTCTCTCTCTCTCTCTCTCTCTCTCTCTCTCTCTCTCTCTCTCTCTCTCTCTCTCTCTCTCCCTGTCTCTACATCTCTCTCTTTCTCTCTGTCTCTCTCTCTCTATCTGTGGTGTACTTTCTCTCTGTGCCTCTCTACATCTCTTTCTCTCTCTCTCTCTATTTCACACACACACACACACACACACACACACACACACACACACACACACACACACACACACACATGCTTACACAGAGAGGGGTGCACACATTAACACAAACACTCTCGTGCAGAGAGAAGGCTTTCAATCAATTTTCAAATTGTAATGGGAGAGAGTGAGTTACAAAGGCAGATTGGGAGACGGAGAGAGAGAGAGAGAGATGGGGAGAGAGACACAGACAGAGATAGAGAGAGAAAGAGATGGGAAGAGACAGAGAGAGTGAGAGAGTGAGAGAGAGAGAGAAAGAGAGATAGATAAAGAGCGGAGGGTGCCTAATGTATGCAGGGCACTGGAGCTGGTGGTGTCCTAATGGACATCAGAGATCAGCATTTTCGCGGCCCCTCCAACACGTTCAGCTTTCTCGGCGAGCCCTCGCTGGCCGCATTAAGTCCCCATCAGCCTGCTCATTAACGTCCGGCTCCTAATGGAGAAATGAGGACTCCTGTAAGACGCAGTGCCAAGCGGTGCCCGTTAACGAGGTGATTATCCACAAAACGGGAAAAGGAAACAGAAAAGAACAGCACCAGGGCAGTGGATGCCCTGTCCGAGGCCTCAACCCTGCTTTATTTGCCCAACTACTTAAAGGTGTACTTCCACGAGAAACCGTTTAGTACTTGCTCTTTTGAAATATGATAGGTCACCCCGAGTTGCATATGCATGCTGCATATCAAAATGTTTTTCTATCCCCGTTTTCTATATCAGTCAAAAGAAGACAATAGGCGGAAAAACGACCCAATGCGAAAAGGGCCTTCGGCGTGACGTAGACGTGGAAATACATATAAGAGAAACTGACCGAATGGGCTTTAAATAATGTTAGCCTGTGACTGACTCGCATAAGATTAGCAGGCTAGTTGAATGACTGAACTGCATTTAGCCGGGCACTTGCACTGTTTTGTCATGCAAATATTACCATTCTGACACGTTCATTGACAAACGGTCAGGAAGCAACTGTGCTTGTGCCATCTCTCCTTCCTCTTCGGATTCAGGATCAAACACATAAGGCTGTATCTCCGTAGACATTCTGTGTGCAGTTTTAGCGCTGTCAAGTTGACTTTTCCCCTTTACCTTACTCTGCTATCAAGTTGACTGTGGGAAGCTGCAGGGAGCGTGCCTCTGGTGAAATCGTGTCGTTCTCCCGGCCCCACCCCCTCCACCAAACTAAAACAGCCTGAAACAGAAGCACTAGAACATTTTTTTCATTAAAACCAGCGCACAGGGCAATTATTAATACTAGAGAAAACCGCAAAGTTAATGAAAACACGATGGAAGTACACCTTTAACATAAATATTTTATCACACCTTGAAATTAATATACAATACTGTATAAATTATTCATCGAGTACTACCTGCGTTGCTGCATTTGGACAAGGGTAGGGGGTGTTGACAGAACAAAGCTGGACAGCATGCTGATGGATCTCCTGCTTCTGTGTGAGTACCACCGGCCTTACTAACTGTAGTAAGCTGCATTTAAGGGCATACCTGCTTAATTATACAGCACCTACAAAGACCCTGAGGAGCAACAGTGTCTTACAGTGTGTGACGCGTGGCGCCTGGAATGGATATTACAGGATGGGCCTCGTATTCTAGAGGAATGCACGTGGGGAAATATTGGTTTAAAGATTTTTTTTTATATTCTTTTTGATAAGATCCTCACATCTTTGACTCTAGTGTTTTGCTTCAAAGGATTTCTTTTTCCAGAATTAATTCTTAAAGTCTTCCAACAGAAGAATTTATTTTAAAAAGTCACAAAACATTGGCATTGGCATTGACATCCATGGCAAAGTGCAAGGTAGCTGGGCCTCTGTTCATGTTGAATGTGTTTGGTGGATAGACTTTAATAAAAGAAAGATTTAGTCATTAAAGAAGTTTGTGACGTGGAGGCTTTTGAAACCTAATGAAATTCCGCTTCCTTTTTTTAAAAGTGACAAAGTAAACCTGTCTCTCCCTCCTGCTGCTCTCTCTCCCTTTATCTCTCTCTCTCTCCCTCCCTCTCTCTTTCTCTGTGTAAGTGGGAACATGAGAGAGAAGAAAGTGTGTGTGTGCGTGTGTGTGTGTGCCTATGTCTGTGTGTGTGTGTCGTGCGTATGTGTGTGTCTGTGTGTGTGTTTGAAGTGAAAGAAAATTCTTTAATTGCCTTTTCTCAAAAGTATCCACTTTGTATCAGATTATTAGTCTGCTGCTGTACTTTATGTCTCATACCTTATTCATCACATAGAAAACCTTTAGAAGAAAAATATCAACACAGCCAAGACCCACAGCATAAACACGGCCAAGGAGAGAAGCAGAAAGATGGCAAGTGTGTGTGTGTGAGAGAGAGATAGAGATGGAGAAGAAGAAAGAGAGAGACAGAGAGATGAGGGAAGAGACAGAGCGATGCCAAGACAGAGGGGAAAGAGTTAGGGGCAGGCAGGAAGGAGAGGGATAGATATGAGGGAGAAAGATAGAGGGATACAGAGAGAGGGGGTGGAGGTAAGGAGAGAACATGGAACTCAGAGACCCTTCACTCTGAGTAATTATATGTTGTAGTGCTGCCAAGCAGAGTGGCAGAGTAGCAGGCAAACACACAGCTCTTGTTAAAAAAACACTTTTGTTCTCGTTAACCACTGTTCCATTTTCTTGTTGA